>PVKS010023377.1:0-32471 GCA_004027875.1 Aplodontia rufa
AAAAATCCTCAATTGGACTCTTTTTTTAAAAAAAGAACTTTCTGTAGCCCTTTATTCACATAATTTTAAAGTTACTGCAAGATATTTAAAAAATTTACACAATGCAAGAAAAATATGAAATGAACAGTTCATGACACTAAATTCAACTGTTTATGAAATAAGGTATCTTAAAAAGCCAATCTAGGAATTGGATTCCCTTAGGATTCTAGGGCTCTAGTTAAAATCTTGTTTCTGTTGGTGCTATTTCTATTTTATTCTTTCAATATAGTCTCTTCTGAGCCAAAGAGATGACTTTAGCAACTTTATGAAAATTAGCAATGTTTGAGACTGCTGATGAGAATGATGTTTAAGAAATCCAGTCAGCTTTTCACAAGGAACTGACTTCTGCTCAGCTTCCCTCTCTACCTGAGGTAAGCCAATAGGTGTCTTCACCTCCTCCGTGTGACCTTTAGCCCATACTTTTCCTCAGGGGTGTCTTTAACCAGAATAGGTCCAGGTTCTGGGCTGGTAGGAGTGCCAGTGTGAAGAACGCAGCTTGCAGGGCTGATTTCCCTCTCATCTGGGTGAATGGAGTCTTCCTTCACTGAAGATGACTCTAGGGTTGGGATATCAGGTGGAATGAACGCATAAGTTAAGTTCTGAAGTGCATGTCCTGACAGCTCCCCACAGCTTTGGGGACTGAGCATTGGAACTAAGGGCTTTCTAGAAATATCCTTTTCTGATTGATTGGGGCACCCCCTTTCTAAGGGGACCCCCAATGTCTCTAAACTACAAGACAACTGTGGACTCTCAGAGATTAGATGTGGAAACTTGCTGGTAGATTTTCCACTCGAATGTCTTGCCTGGTCTTGGTGATGATATTTCTTGTGGGTTGGGAACCGGTTTTCTACCTTTGTATCAAACTGAGGTGTTACCCAAGAAGTAATGGTGCTGTGGTCAACAGGCTTGCCGGGCACCTGTAGTGCTAGTGTCATGGGGCCCTCCAGTGGTTGCTGGTGGAATACCACTGGAGCTTTCTGGGAACTTGACTGCGGCTTTTTCTGGGAGGCATCAATAGGAGAATGAAGAGCAGTTAGTAACCACATGGTGCTGGTTGCCTTTGGGTTGCGGAATAGGCTCCAATTCCAATCCATGCCTCTAACGTGTCGCTTTACGGCTATGATCCAGTGTACTGGGCTCTTGGGAAACGTCTGCGCCCCGGCTCCAGCAGCTGCTGGACTTTTGAACACGTGCCGCGCGGTCCTCTAGAGGCTTGGGTCGCGCTCCCGGAGCGAGGGCCGGCAGGACCCGCACAACGTGGCAGGCAGCCCTCGGGAGCCGGTGACCTCACCGCAGGGAAGGGGATCACCGAGGCGGACCCCTGGAGGTGGTGAGCAAAGCCCAAGCTGAGCAGCCGACGCGCGAGCGGGGCTCCAGCAGGCCCAGGGCGCCGGGCCGGTCCCCGCCGTGCCCGCTCGTCCCCGCACTGCCCTCGGCTCGCACTCCCCGGCCCGGCCGCCGCCCCCACGAGCCGCCAGCCGCCTTACCCGAGGCCGCCGCTCTCAACTGGACTCTTATCATCTTCCCCAACCTGTGATGAGATAACTTCAGGAATCACAATTTGAATTTCTTTATTTATATATTGCATCTCTTTCTTCCTTTTTAAAAATCCCTTCAAATTTCTTTCTTTTTCTTCTTTTTTCTCTTCCATTTTTTCTCTAAGAGTTTTCGTCTTTCCTTTTTCTTTGTTTTTCTTTCGATATATATTGCATCTTTTTCTTCTTTTCAAATTTTTCTCCCTTTTCTTTTAATTTTAGATTTTACTTTGCAGGAGGTAATCACTTAACCTACAATTCCTCTCATAGACAGTAATTATCATTGTAATAGTTATACAAGGACCAAAGTAATTAGTGTAATATGGTGTTTTGTATTCAGTTGATGTTTATTTTGATTGTGTTTCCTTATCTTAGGAGGCATTGAATATTGTTAAGATCAAAATTAGCTCACATCTTAGGGAATCTGCTATAGAACTCAACTATTCTAACAACCCCAGCCCATGTAAAGGAGGGGACAAAAAAAACCCATCCCATCAACTATATCCCACAAGGTAACTCTCAGAGAGGAGTCTCAGGACCTCCTTCTCACCCTCAACCCATATTTCGCATTCAGTGAAAACAACAGAACCAGCAATGTAATCATACACAAAGACTCTCACACAAAATTAGATGAAAAAGAATTTACTAATTTACTTTAATTCAAAGTCCAACAAGACATTCCCCTAAATGAGTAGTAAGACTGGAAATGTTTTGCCTTAATTCCACAACTCCCTTAACCTTGGAGTCTACAATTAGGTAGCAGGATGTAAACCTAGAAAATTTAGTGATGAATTGATTGCTAAAACACTCAAAGACCTAAAAGAAGATCTAAAGAGGGAAATAAGAGCAAACACAGTAGATGAAAAACTTCTTTAACAAAGAAATGGATATGCTGAAAAGAGACGTTTTACACTTCAGATCCTCACTCAACCAAATCAAAGGCTCAATGGAAAAATTTAATAACAGATTAATTTCTTTAGAAAATAGGATCTCACCATTGAAGAAAGAACTTCTAATAATGAGAATGGGCTGAGTAAGCTTGAGCACACTGATGACAGAAAAGAAAAAAATTTACAGAACATGATCAGAACTTTTAAGAAGCCTGGGATGAAATCAAAAGAAATAATCTGAGAGTTATTGATATAGAAGAAAACATTAAAACTCAGATATGGCATTTTAAATGAAAGAACATTTTAAATGAAATAGTTAAAGAAAATTTATCCCATATCAGAAATGACTCAAATATCCTTTTCCAGGAAGTGTATTGGACACCCAATACACCTAATCAGTTGAGAAGTTAACCAAGACACATCATGTTCAGAATGTATAACAGGAATCAAGGATAGATTATTAAAAGGTACAAGAGGGAAACATCAAGTCACATTCAGAAACAAACCAATAAGGATCACTGATTCCTCACCTGAATGCTAGAAGAACCTGGAATGAGATAATTCAAGTCTTGAAATAACACAAACTTTCAACCAATACTCAGCTTCAAATTCAAAGGGAAAATAAACACATTCCATGATAACAAATTTGCAATGTCCATCCAGTGCTATAAGTAATATGCAAAGACAAACTCCAAACAGAGGCACAATCAAATAATTCCCAAAATCTGGAAATAGAGGAAACTCAATAAAAGTTGACTCTTCTGAAAGATAACCAATTCAGCACAAAATACGCTGAAAAGTCACAATGGCAGCATAACCATTCTAACTCTGAACAAGATTGATCTCATCACCCCAAACAAAAGACATAGATTAACAGACCCAATCAAAAAACAAATTCCAACAATACACTGCTTACAAGGGACAAATCTCACAGCCAAAAATAGTCACAGATTGAAGGTGAATAAATGTAAATAAAATCTACCAGGCTAATGATTAAAGAAAGCAAGTCAGCGTGGCTTTATATCTGAAAAAGTTGATTTCAACTAAAAATTTGTCAAAAGAGACAAAGAAGGCCACAACATCATAATAAAGGGAACTCTACATCAAGAAGACATGACCATAGTAAACATGGTACCTACACATAAACATTAAACCCTTACCAGGACCATGAACTGAACCTAACCCTAACCCAGACCCAACCCCAACCCAGACCCAACCCCTGATCCTGACTCTGACTTTAACACCAACTCTAACCCTGACACTAAACCTAACACAGACCCTGTCTGTAAACTCTGAACATGACAATGAATGAACAGATAAACCTTACCCTAACAGTAACTCTACCCTCAAATTCTGAACCCAGAACAGGCCCCTGACACTGACCATAAGCAGACCCTGATTCTCACCCTAACCATAAAGTCAGAACTCAACCCTGACCTGAGACACAAAACTGTGTCTTACCCTTTCCCAAAAACTGACCCTAACCCATAACCCAGACATGGACATGGACTCCAAACCTACTCTGATCTTGAACATGACCCTAACCCTAATCCTACCACTAAATTCTAGGCACTGACCTGAATTTTGATTATATACCCTGACATTATCATTAAAACTATTCCTAACTGTACGCCATGACAATAAGACCAGAAATGCTAACACAAAGAGTAACCAAACACATAAACCCTAATCCCTGACTATGACCTTGACACTGACCCTCAACTTGACCCAGACCCTGAACCTAATCCTATCCCTAACCCTACACATAATCCTAAGCACTAAACCCAAACACTAAGACCTAAACCTAAGCCTAAACATAACCCTAAACAAAACATACCCCAAAACCTAACCCCAACTGTACACCAAAACCTAACATTAAACCCCACCATGACCATTCCCTAAACTGGTCCTGATCCTCACACATCACCAAACCCTGACCCTGAGCCTGACCCAGCAATATTTTTCTTTAAAACAGACTCTACCTCAACCCTAACCATGACCCTGATCCAGAACCTTAATCTAAAACTGACCCTTACCTAGAACCTAACCATATCTCTCCACAGAAACTATAAGCCCTGACCCAGTCTCTAACCCCAAAGAATACTCTGTGCAATAACCCTACTCCTATACTTGGCTCTGACCCTGACCCTGACCCTGAAACCTAACCTGCATACTAAACCTTCATCTGAATCCTAAACCCAGACCCTTACCTAACAGAACCATAAATATATTAAACCCTAACTATGACCCTTCAAAACACTGACCTGAAACTGTGCTCTGGAAACTGACCCTGATGCTAAACCTTGTCCTAAATATGACCCTAGCCCTATCCTGGACAATAAACCTTAGACCTAAGACTCTGACACTGTACCTACACCTGTCTTATACCCTGACCCCAAAATTAGCCCTATGCCTAAACTATAGACCCTGTCCCTGATCCTCACCCCTTTGCCAAGCCCTAACACTCACCATATTCCTAAACTCTAAACCCTGACTCTGACCAGGACACTGAACCTAACACTGATCTGGACGCTGATCCTAAATTATCTACCCATAACTTGAACCAAATCCTCTCCCTGACCCTGAGTATAACCTAAACTAAGACACCGATCCTAGACTCTAAACCTTGTCCCTGAATCTGAACCTTTCAGATTCTGACCCTAACTATTAACCATGAACCTAATGCTGACCCTAACACTAATCCTCCATTTAAAATATAGGGCCTGACCTGGACCCTTACCCTGACCCTAACTCTAACCCAATTCCTAAGCTCTTAACCCTGACCCTGAACCTGACACAGACCCTAAACTTATCTAAAAATAACCCAGACCCTGTCTGACACTTTCCATAAACCCTGACTTTCACCATGACCATAGACAAGAACTTTGTCACTAAGTATGATCTTATCCCTGTCCCTACCCTAAGTTTTAGACCTGACACAGACCCTGAACCTAACCATAACCATGACTCAGAACCTGACACTGAACCCTAAACCTAACCCTAAAACTATACCTGTACCTTAACAGTAAACTGTGACTCTGACTCTGACACTGATACTAACCCTGATATGGACCCTGATCCTCACACTATCTAACCCTTTCCTGACCTTGATCCTCTCCCTGACCATGGCCATGACCTAAACCCAGAACCTGACCCTAGAATCTATCCCTGTCTCTGAATCTATTCTAAGACCCTTAACCTAACCTTAACCCTTTGCCTGTTTCTGATCCTGACCCTAACATGAAATTTATCCATAAACTCTAAATCCTGACCCTGACCCTGACACTGACACTGGCCCTAAACCTATCAGACCCTACCTGACTCTAGAGATGTCTCAGGCTCTAGAATTGATTCTCAACCCAGACCCTGATTCTAGAATCCATCCATGTCTGTGAATCTGATTGTGATGGAACCTGACCCTAATCATAAACAATGAACCTAACCCTGAAGTGGACTCTGATCCTAACACTATCTAACACTATCAGGACCCAAATCCTCTTCCTGACCGTACCATGACCCAAAACCAGACTCTGACCTTAGACTCTAAATCCTGACCCGGAATGTAACTCTTTCAGACCCTGACCTTAACACTATGCACAACCCTAATGCCTAAACCCTGATGCTAACCCTGACAAGGACCCTAAACAAATCTAAACCTAACCCGGACCCCTTCTAACTCTGTACCTAAAACCTGACCTAGACCATGATGCTATACATTAAACCTTGTCCCTAAATATAACCTTGTCCCTGACTAAGACTTAGACCTGACACAGACCCTACATCTGACCCTAACCATGACTGGTCCCTGACCCAGACCCCCCTCACCTATCCCTAACACTATTCCTATTCCTTAACACTGTTCTGACACTGACCTATTCTGACACTGAACCTAACCCTGACCTGGAACCTGATCCTCACACTATCTAACCCTATCCTGTCCCAAATCCTCTCCCTGACCTGGCAATGACCTAAAACCAGACACTGGCTCAGGACTCAAAATCATGGTCCTATATCTGACCCTTTCAGACCCTGGCCCTAACCATTAACCCTGACCCTAACACTAAGCCTACCCTTAATCTGGGCCCTGACCTCTCTTACCCTGACCCCAACACTATCCAAAATCCTAACATCTACCCTGTCCCTGACCCTAAACATAAATATAACATGGACCCCTACTGACCCTTTACTTAAACCCTTACATTGACCCTGACTATAGATACTAAACCTTATCCCTAAATATAACTTTGTCCCTGTGTCTGACCCTAAGCCTTACACATGACTCAGACCCTTAACATGACCCTAACCATCACTTGGACCCTGACCCTGACCACTAACCCTAACCTTAACATTATCCCTATCCCTTAACACTAAAACCTGACTCTGACTCTGACACTGATCCTCACATGATCTAACCCTATCCTGACCTTAATTCTCTCACTGACACTGGCCATGACGTAAACACAGACCCTGAAACTATAAATCTCCCTGTCTCTGAATCTGACCCTGTAAGATCCTGACCCTAACCTCAACCCTTAGCCTAAACTCTAGGCCCTGTCCATGATACTGACCTTATCCTGAATCCTAACAATAACCTTATCCCTAAACTCTTAACACTGCCTGATACTGACCTTGACAATAATCTTGACTCAAATCCTACCTGATTCTAAAGATATCCCAGGCCCTAAAATTGATCTCAACTCAAGCCCCAACCCTAAAATCTATCCCTGTCCTGAATCTGACCTTGATGAACCTTGACTCTAACCATTAACACTGAATCTAACCCTGACCTGGACCCTGATCCTAACACTAACACTATCCAAACCCAAATCCTCTTCCTGACCTGGGCTATTAAAACCAGACCCTACCCAAGACTCTGACTGGCCCTGAATCTGAGCCTTTCAGACCCTGAGTTTAGTCATTAACCCTGTGCCTAACTCTGACCCTAATACTAAACATTCCTTTAAAATCTAGGCCCTGGGGGCTGGAGCGGTGGCTCAGTGGTTTCGGCGCTTGCCTGGCAAGCACGAGGACCCGGGTTCAAACCCCAGCACCACATACACAACTGAGTGTTGGAGCAACAAAGGCCATGTGAAAAACTAAATAAAGTTGTTTCTCTCTTCCTCTGTCTCTCTCACTGTCCCTCTCTCTTTATAAAAAAAAAAAAAAAAATCTAGGCCCTGACCAGACCCTCACCACATACTTTAGGGAACCCTAACTCTTCCTACCCTCTGCAGAGACTGTTCACCACATACCCTATGGAGCCCACACTATGGTCCTCAGAAATCTCACAGTACACCTCATAGTCCCTGCCCTACTCACCTCACAGTGACATCACTGTTTACCTCACAGAGCCACCATCACTGTGTAGGCAGCCCTCACCACACATTTCAGAGATACCTAACTACTCACTTCAGACAGCACTCTTCTCACACCTCAGACAGACCTCAACACACAATTCAGGAACTGCTTTCAGTTCTCCTCCAGAATCCCTGCATACCCTGCTCAGAGGACCCTCACAATACAGGTCACAGAGATGTCACTACACAATGCAGAATGCCCTCACTCCACACTCCACACAGCCCTCACTACATGAATCAGACCTCATAGCAGTTAATATATTAGTTTTATAGTCTACAGTATGATTATCACATTAGTGTTAACATAAGGTGGCTATTTTGTTAGCTGTAGAAGCCATGGTACAAACATTTTATTAATGTGAAAATCCACAGCATAGCTGCTACAAACCCCAGCACCCATGTACACAACTAAGTGTTGGAGCAATAAAAGCCAGTAAAACTGAATAAAAATTGATTGTGTGTGTGTGTGTGTGTGTGTGTGTGTGTGTGTGTGTGTGTGTCTTTCTCTTTAAAAAGAGCCCACTGCCTCTTTAATCCATGAAATATAATGTTGTCATTCAAAATCTATCTCTTATATCCAGGTCTCTGTGCCATACTTGGGAAAACAGTCTCCCAAGAAAGCCATAAGTATTCTCATATTTTTCACATTTTCCTTATAGGACTGAGAAAGAAGAATAAAAACTACACCCTTATGCAGGATTAGAGAATTCATAAAGGTGAGAAATTCTACAAATATAAAGAATGTGGCAAAGGATTTGGGCATTGTTCAAGTCTTACCAAACACCAGAGACCATTTCTAAATGGAGAGAAGCCTTACAAATGTGAAGAATGTGGCAAAGCTTTTAACCAAAAATCATCCCTTGCTTGTCATCAGAGAGTTCATACAGGAGAGAGGCCCTACAAATGTGAAGAATGTGGCAAAGTTTTCAGTCAAAGATCAAATCTGATTGGCCACCAGAGAATTCATCCTGGAGAGAGGCCCTACAAGTGTGAGGAATATGGAAAAGGTTTTAGTAAAAAGTCACACGTCACTCAACATCAGAGAATTCATACTGGAGAGAGGCCCTACAAATGTGAACAATGTGGCAAAGCTTTCATTCAAATGTCACAACTTGCTCAACATTATAAAATTTATACTAAACTGAAGCCCTAAAATTGGCCAGAGTGCCAAATGTTTTCAGCAATATTAAAGCCTTACTGAACACCAGAAAATTCATACTGGAAATAAGCCCTACAAATGTGAAGAATGTGGCATAGCTTTTCCATATTGCTCAAGTTTTACTAACATTACAGCATTTATACTAGAGAATAGCTCTGCAAATGTTAACATTGTGTCAAAGACTTTGAGCATGGTTAGACCCTTCTTTCACATGTCAAGGGTTAGCAAAATATACAAAGGTAAAAAATGAGACATGCTCCAACAGTTCTGAACACCATGCTCAATACCTGAGAATTCACATTTGCAGGAAACAACAAAGGATAGTAGATGATGTGGCAAATCTCTTAGTAATTACTCCAACATTACTTAAAACTGGAGAAATCATAGTGCATCAAATGCTGAATATGTAAATAATGTGCCCAAGTCTTTGTACAAATTTCAAACTCTCTTCAATATCCAAAAATCTGACACCTGTACTGCATGTGAAAAGGCCTTTGTCCAAACTACATACTTTATCTAATAACAAAAGATTTACAATGTACAAAAACCTTGACAAACATAAAAAGTTTAACACCTCATATCATAACATATATGAGAGTGATAAGTGGACAGAAATCACATAAATGTAAAAATGGGAAATGGCCTTTAAGTTTTACTTAAATTTTATTAAACACCATTAGCTGATGTGACTGAAATAAAGAAATCCTCCAAAATATCATAGTATAATGCAGAAAGCTCAACTCTGAAAGGATATAAATTAATTACACATCAAGAGGACTAAATATCTTCTATTTTGAATATAATTCTCACATATTTCATTATGTCAGATTTGTAGAATCAATTTTATTTAATTTTTAATGTGGTGTTTGTTGCTCAGACACTTCTTTGTTTACATGGTGGGGGGTTCAAACCCAGGTCCCTACACATGCCAGGCAAGGGCTCATAACTGCCGTGCTACTGCTTCAGCCCCTGTACCTCTGTTCTCCCCACAAACCTTCTAGCACTTATTCTTTTTTTTAAGAGAGGGACAGTGAGAGAGACAGAGACAAAGAGAACCAATTTTTATTGAGTTTTTCACATGGATTTCATAGCTCTGACACTTAGCTGTGCATGTGGTGCTGGGGTTGGAACCCATGCATGTAAGCATGCTGGGCAAGTGCCATAACCACTGAGCCACCACTCTAGCCCTAGAGTTTATTCTTATTTGTATTCTTCATTTTTGCCACTCTGGCTGGAGTGAGGTGGAATCTCAGTGAAGTTTTGATTAGCAATTCTCTGATTGCTGGAGATGTAGAACATTTTCTTACACATTTATTGGCTTTTTGGACTTCCTCTTTTGAGAAATTTCTATTCAGTTCCCTAGCCCATTTATTGATTGGATAATTTGTCTCTTGGTATTAAATTTTTTTCATTCTTTATATAATGTAGACATTAGTCCCTTATTGGAGGAATACCAGTCAATGATTATCTCCCATTATGTAGGTTCTCTCTTGACACTCTTGGCTAATTCTTTAGCTGTGCAGAAGCCTTTCACTTTCATGGCATCCTACTCATTGTTTCTTGGCTTTAATTCTTGCATTTTGTTATTATATATGTTTTAAATTATGGAGGATGGAAAGTCCAAGAAAATGGCATTGGCATCTGCTCTGCCTGTAGTGAGTGAGGGCTACCCTGACGGATCATGGCATATAGAAGGACCTCATGTAGAAAGAGTAAAGAAGGCAGAGAGCTCATTTTTACAAAGTCAATTCCATAAGTATCCATTAATTTAATCATAGTTTATACCATTAATCCATTAATTTATGAGATTGATGCACTCATGAAGGAAGCACCCTCCCAAAGTCTAACTTCTCAAATACAATTAACACAACTTTGGGGATTAAGTTTGCAATTCATGAAACTTTATGGATATTTTCAGTACCCATCAAGGGATAACAAAAAATGGTGAAAGATTTTCCAAATTTCATGAAAATTAAAATATAAATAACATGTCACCTTTTGTTCAAAAAATATCCTGACAGAGGCTGGAGCAGAGGTTCAGTGGTTCTAGTGCTTGCCTGACATGCACAAGGACCCAGATTCAAATCCCAGCACCATTTACACAACTAACCATCATAACAACAAAAACCAGGTGAAGAACTAAATAAAAATGATTCTCTCTTTCTCTTACTTTCCCTCTCTCTCTCAAAAATAATCAAACAAAACTGTCCTGACAAATCTGATCAACACTCTTGCCTCAAGAGTTTACTCCTCAAATGACTGACCTCATCTCCATTCATTGTTCTTCATCTAAACTCAGATATACCTCCCAGGGTGTTTAGAACATTGTCCTAGGGAGAAAAGTTGATTAGTTAAAAAGTGCAATATATTTTCAAAGAATAAATCAGAAAATTTGAACTCATCTTATAAAATAAAAATGTTAAATACCTGGACAAACTGGAAATGTACATCACCAAGATTTTAAGAAAAGAAATGACAAAACAAATCAGGTAAATAGTTATATTCACAGTTCATAGTGAAAGTGATACATTAGAAAAATATGTTCCCAAACATGGGAGCACTCTCACTATGAAGTTGTAGCCCTACATGGTTCATACGTAAGTAGTAAATGAGAAAATCCTGACCAGCTCAATTTTAAAAGTCCATGAGGTCTAAGTACCCTATATCATTTTTCACTATGTGGAAATGATCCATCATTCAGGATTACAATTCTCACCAGTGAATAATCACATACCTCAAGTCAGTTTAAATTACTGACCAATAATGCCATTTTCTACCAACACTTATAACAAAAAATATACTAATCTGAAATACATCAACAAATTTTCTAACAATTTATTACCCAATAATTCAATTTTGAAACTGGTTGAGATGCCAAACTTTTGAAAGCTCAAACTTGCAGCATTTTACCTGTTTGGGATGCCAGTTACAAGTAACAGTGTACCATCTATACTTATCAACTTCCTATAAATTGTAGAACACTAAAACTACCTAACCAAGTTCAATAATTAGATGAAACTACCGAGAATGAAGAAAATCATGTTACACATGTGTCAGCTTCTCATGAAGAATATAACTCAGGAAGTAAACAAAGGAAAAAATGCAGAACATAGAAAGTGTTGGAGGAAGATAGGACAGGTAGACAATTCGAGGAAATAGGTGATTTGAAATATTTCCCCATCCTTTGTTTTCTCTAGCAGCTTACTACAAAGAATGACCCTTCTATTTGGACTTAGATGGTCCTCCCTATTTTAACTGTAACAACTGAGACAACGGTTACATATTCCACTTATTTCTTCATAAATTAACTAAATCATTTTCCCCAAGAGAAAAAAATATATTTTTACTCAAACATGGCTTAAATTTCTCTCCCTCCTACTGCCCCATGAAGTCTAACTCACCTCACCCCATCAACATGTGCTTTCTCATATCCCTTCCTAAGTATGTGCTGACCTCAAGGTTAAGGATTCTTTGATCTTAGATCTGAACTGTCTTTTCATGGTACCAGGTATTGAACTGCAGGGCACTTCACAACTTAGCCATATCACCATCCCATTACATTTTTTCTTTTGAGACAGATTTAACTAACTTCCCCAGGCTGACTTTAACCTTGTAACTTTCTTGCTCCCCTTTATGAGTGTTTGAGATTAATGGCATGTGTCATTATGCACAGATGAATCTGAAATTTCACCCTTCAATAATCCATCCCACTTCCACCTTCTTGGTGTTTATTTGCTCCTCCCTATGAATTCAGCAGGGATTCACTTCTTGCTTTGACCATAACCCTTGCTGCTCTGTTATTGTAGTTTATTTTTTTCTTTTTGCTTTTCCCATATTGCTTCTATAGCCATGAGAGAACAAGATTAATCTTCTTGTCATCTACCAAGTTATCTGTCTTTCAGATCATGTACCACAGGAATGGAGAATTCCAAATTTCAGGGCTGGTAACAGAACATCTAAGAAATTACTATCTTTCAACGCTACATGTGAATTATTATTCTTGATGAGGCACACCTGGCATACAGCCATTAAATCTACTCATTCTTGTCCCACTATTCCCCTGGCTGTTAGAAACAGTCTCCAGGACAGGAATTTTCCGTGCTTCTCCTTCAGTAGCAACATAATATAACCTCTTTTTCTGTTTACTCAAAACTTTTTTTTTCATTATTGGTTCATCATCAGGGACAGGACCAAACTTTTGGTATCAAATTTGGTGACCAGGAAGGACCCCGAGAGTGCACCTACTTCAGCATCCTTGGACGGATCAAACACTCAGAGCAGCCCTGCTTAATTCTGAGGATGAAAGATGGCTGAGGAGCTCACTGAAAGTAGACCACTGGAAAATTAGGAGAAGGAATGAATATGCATCAGGTTGAACTGAAGGATCTGTTCCTATAAGGGAGGACCTGGCGGGACTCCAGCAGCTGTGGAGGCTCATTTTCCTTCAAGGAACTTCTGCTTTCTCTCCCTGAATGGTAAGGATCATTCCACCATTGGCCAATAGCTTTGAAAAAAAACTGAATGCAGTAAGTCATGACAACATTTCCATCTGATTATCTCCTCCATTTTGCATGATGAGAACCTTGATTCAACACAGATGGTCCCTCTTTGTGTTGACATCTTTGGTGCCATGCATGTAGAAATCATGATTAAGTCTGAATAGGAAACCTAGTGTGTTTCTACCTATTTTGTCTGTTTTAAAGATTCCCTTCTCTTGGACCTGGTTTGGAGGATCCTTTCTGGTTTTCTGTCCCTGAGTTTCCATTTGAACTATGTTGACCCTACATGACATGGTTAATGCTGCATGGATCCCACCTTTAGTTTCTTAGGAAAGATGATGACTGAAAGGGCAACATAGAGTTATAACCTGTCTGAGAAAATCATGATTCTTTATTCTAAGTTAATCTGGCCATTGAATGAATTTGTCAAATTTTTTCTTCATCAAATGTAAGTTACTGTTAAGCCTTTTATAAAATTTATTTTTATTAGTGCATTATAGTTTTACATAATGATGGGATTTGTTGTCCTAGATGCACACAATTCAGCAATACAATTTGTTCAATATCCCTCCACACACACCCCTTTACCTCTCTCCTCCCATCCTTATCCCTTGCCTTTCTTCTGGGTCCTATATTTTTCCTAAAAAACCCAAATACAGTAACATAATTCTTATACCTATGAAGAACATAATATATATATATATATATATATATGTGTGTGTGTGTGTATATATGTATATTTATATATAAAATATAAAAATATATATAAAATATACAGTGACATACTTATAAATGCTTGGAATGTACCTTGTTTTATCTCAGTTCCAACATTTCCTTTTTTCCTTCCTTCCTATCATCCCCTGTTATTCTTCAAAATATTTGACAATAGGATTAAACATTTACATTTTTCTACAGGCATGCAGTATAGCTTGTTCAAATATCTTATGCAATATTTTGCAACTGTATCTCATAAATATTAACACATTGAATTTTTGTTCAATGGATCTAATACATGAGTTTGTCTACCTTACTCTCAAGCCTGGGTTTGAGTCCAGGCTTCACAATGGCTACCATTAAGCTTTTTAAACCATAGATTCATTTTGCTGAAATCATACAATATACATGACACTAGGTCCAGCTATTTCAGAACATAATATTTGTGAGATTCAACCAGGGTGTGTGCTTTAGTAATATGCTTTTTGTGTGTGTATTGGCAAGCAGTACTTTTGTTTGTGAATGCATGACAATTTGTTCATACTCTTCAGGACTGAAAAACATCTGTGTTATTTCATGTTTTGAACCATTCAGACTATAGGAACTAAGCATATTCTTAAACATACCTCTTCTATTCAGTTTAATTTTTTGCTAGCAAAAAATTAAGGATTACAATATGCACCTTAATATATTACAATTTACAGAGTTAATATAGTATGAACTCAATATTTGAAATATTAAAACCTTACCATACCATTTATTTTCTTTTGAACTTTGTACAATCATTAAGTTTTGTATTGGTACATTAGAAGTCACACAGGGAGAGGAAGGAAGATGGCGAGCTGAAGGGAGGGGGCTTTCTCTGTGGCTCCAAGTCTGGATGGGAAAATCCCAATTTATCTTCATTTTTTTGAGGTGCATTTTGGGGAATATATTTATGAACTTCTAGTGCTAGTTTGTGAAGTTTTTGAGGGGAGCTGATTCCTGGGAGATTCACATGCAGAAAAAAAAAGGGATTTTATCCATCCCGCCAGGGAGGAAGCAGTTTGGCTTTGTTTACATTCGGCCAACGGCCAGTGAGTGAATGGCCATCAAGCAGGGGTGTAGCTGAACAGAGCATGGAGAACAAAAAGGGATTTTATCTGTCTCATCCCAGCTGGCACCCAGCAGGGCAGGCTGTGAGTGGCCAGCAGCAAGTGGCCGGTGAGCAAGGGTGGAGCTGAACAGACCCAGCAACCAGATTGCTGCTGGGAACCCATGCTTTATAAAAACAGAGCATTGGGCAAGTGCATTTGCAGACACCCACCCAGCTCATACACTGCATCTGGCAAAAGCTGTGTTGGGAAGCAGCCCACAGAGGTGCCCAGAGGAACAAGCTGCTTGGCAGGAAAGCCCAGCTGCCAATACAATCTCCAGGAGACAGCTCTCTCTGGCTTTTTAGAGCAGGCTCTGAAAGCTGCATTAGGAGATGGTCACTGACCACAGTCTGATCCAGGAAGAAAAGGCCTTGGCCAGGCCCAGGCTCCACCTTGCTTAGGGGTACTTCAGTTTGTGGAATAAAGGGGAGCAATTCCAGGCCCTGTCCACCCCCCACCCCCAGCCAGAAGGATCATGTGACAAGTTAAGGGCTCTGAGTCTTCTGCCACAAGAGACAGTGTATGCAACTCCCAGCAGAGGGAGAATAGAAATCATCCATACTACCTGCTCATTAAATTTTCTGGCTTTCAGTTCCCCTGGGAGATTGGCAAATTTCTGGGCATTCCAGAATCAGTCTTCTTCGCTGGAATCCCCTCCTAGAAATCCCAGGAGACTGAGGACATCCCAGTCCTCTTTGTGAGATCACATAACCACAGACTGAGAGACCTGAATATCAAAACCCAGAAGGACAGTGAACATCTCCTCCCAAAGGACTCAGAGATGCTCTTGCTATCTTTAGTTCCAAGTTTTCATTAAAAATTTTTTACTTTTTATTTGATTTTGTATACATATATACATTTTTTTCTTTCCTTTTTTCTTGGCTTCTTTTTTCTCCTGTTCTTGATATGTATTGGTGCAATAGCTGGAACAATTGATTGGTCCATGGACATATAAAAATTCTAGCTATTTTGGTTTACATACTCTTTGTTTTTTTTATTTTTCTCTGTCCTTTTTAATTCTTTATTTTTTTTGTTTCTGTTGGTTTTTTTACTTTGTCTTTGTATGTTTGTTCATTTCATTTTGTCTTGTCTCTACACCTTCTCTCTTCTTTCCTTATGCAATCACTCAAATCTTATTAATATCTCTTTTACCCCTCCTATATTTTTCCACTGCTATCCCTGTTTCCTTTAGGGTCTGTTTTTCTTTCCTTTTTTCTCTTTTCCCTTTTTTATTTCTTTTATTTCCCTATTTTGTTCTTTTATTTTCTTTCTTCTCTTTTTCTTTCTCTCTCTTTCTTGTTCTTTCTTTCTCCAGCAGATCCTATACCTCCTTCACTTTCTCACTGTCCACAATTGACCAAGATAGCAAATTAGCTTGTAATGTCCTTGGGTTGAAATGAACCACACCTCAAATTAACCTCTCCTCCCCTGTACTCTCTCAATTCCTAAACTATATGCAGTTCTCTCTCTTCCTCACTCAAAGCCTTTAACCTACTTGCATCCCATTTTTATATTTTCCTTATTCCTAATTGAATAGCTAAATCCATGCTAACCCCTTCTAGTTCTTTTTTCTAAGTCATGAGCTCCATACTATCTCCCTACCCCACTTCATTGGATTTCTAGGTTGTAGTTCCCCCCCATTTAATGTAAATGTAGTTCCCCCATTTACAAAGGCCCTGCTAACTGAAGTGGAGGTCATTCTTCAAAATGGATATGTGCTTGCTGTATTAACATATTGTGAGATCTCTCATGGAAGAAAACCACTCCTATAGGTCCTAATCAACATTATGACTGGTTTAGCTAAAGTTTTTTAGTATATGCACCTATAGGCTCACATTTCTTCATTGACTGGACTGGCAGTCATTGATCTGTGCTTCCCAAGTAGCACCCCAGCCCAACAAAGCAGAGGCATAAGAAGCCCCAATAGCCCTTACAACAGTAATTCATATAGTCAGTCTTCAAGCCACATTCCCTGTATCTGAAAATGAGGAAAAGGGGTAATAACTCCCATCCTCACCCTCACAGCTCCCCATCTAAGAACTCCATAGAAGGGGTCCTAGATGAAAACCAAGAAAACTATATCAACATTATGATTAGTAACTCAATCAACGAGTTGAAAGAAGAATTAAGGAAAGAGATCAGAAAGCAGTTTCAGGTAATGAGAGACAACTTTCATAAGGAAATAAGGGAACAATTCCATGAAATGAAAGACCATATTTACAAAGAGTTAGACATCCTGAAGAGAGAAGTAGCAGAGCTATCAGAATTGAAAAAATATGGTCAACCAAATCAAATCCTCACTAGAAGATACTAACACCAGAGTAAACTCCACAGAAAATAGAACCTCAGCTCTTGAAGAATGTACATCAGATAATGAAGACATATTGAGCAATGTTGAGTTCAAGGAGGACAGACAAGAAAAGAAACTTATCGTGCATGACCAGAACTTCCAAGTAATATATTTTTTGAGATAAGGACAGTGAGAGAAAGAGAGATGGAGAGAATCAATTTTAATTGAGTTTTTCACATAGCTTTTGTTGCTCTGACACTTAGTTGTGTACATGGGTGCTGGGGTTCAAACCCATGTACTTGCACATGCTGGGCAAGTGCCACAACTGCTGAGCCACTGCTCCAGCCTCTCCAAGTAATATTTGATGAGATGAGAATAAACAACCTGAGAGTATTTGGACTGGAAGAAAACATCAAACAACAAACAGAGGACATTAAGAATATATTAAATTAAATTATCAAGAACTTTCCTCATATCAGGATTGACCCACATTACCAAATCCAAGATGCATATAGAACACCAAACATACCTAACCAAATGAGAAATTCACCAAGACATATCATATATAAAATGATTCACAGAGAAACTAAAGAAAGAATTCTAAAAGCAGCTAGAGAGAAGCTCCAAATCACATTAGAATCACTATGGATTTTTCAGATCAGACAATGAGGACCAGAAGAGCTTGGAACAATATTTTTTAAACCTTCAAAGAGAACAGTTTTTAGCCAAAAATAATATACCCTGGAAAACTCAGCTTTAAATGTGATGGAGAAATTAAATACTTCAGTGATAAATTCAAGCTAGCAAGATACATGAACACAAACCCTACATTACAAAATATTCTCAAGGGCATTCTTCATTTAGAAGAACATGCTAATAATTCCCTAAACCCATAAACAAGAGAATGTCTGTAATCACAATACATACCAAAAGAAATTCAAGATGGTGCAAAACACAGCAACAATCACAAAGTCTGGGACTCAGAGTCCCAATTTTATTCTAATTCTGAATGTGAATGGTCTCAATGCCCCAATTAAAAGACACAGATTGGCTTACTGGATCAAAACACAAAATCCAACAATATGTTGTCTACAAGAGACACACCTCACACTCAAAAATAGACACAGACTGAAAGTGAAAAGTTGGCAAAATGTCTACCAGGCCTGTGGCCCAAAAAGGCAAGCTGGCATGATGATCCTAATATCTTATAAAGTTAATTTTGAAAATAAAATTACTCAGAAAGGACAAAGATGGACACTATATCATACTAAAATGGACAATTTAACAAGAAGATATAATGATAATTAACATTTATGCCCCCAATCACAATTCCTCCAAATATATGGAAAAAATACTCCAAGACATTAAACCCCTCATTGATCTCAACACAATAATACTGTAGGACTTCAATACACCATTATCAATATTGGACAGATCATCAAAACAAAAAAAAATCAACAAAGATATCTCCAATCTGAACATCTCTATTATCAATTGGGCTTAACAGACATCTACAGAATATTCCATCCTAAATCAGCTGAATTTACCTTCTCAGCAGCTCATGGATCCTTCTCAAAAATAGATCACATCCTAGTCCACAGAGCTAACCTTAACAAATTCAAAAAAGTTGATATAGTCCCATGTATCCTGTCAGATCACAATGCCATGATCTTAGCAATCAACAACAAGAAAAACAACAGAAGCTACTCTAATACTTGGAAATTGAATAATACCCTTTTAAAAGTAGAATGGATAAAAGACCAAATGAGATCAGAAATCAAGAAATTCTGGGAAATGAATGAGAATGATGAAATGACATATTGAAACATCTGGGATAGTATGAACGCATTCATAAGAGGTAAATTTATAGCACTGAGTGCATACATCAAATGTCTGGAAAGAGCCCAAATAAATAGTTTTATGCTCCAACTCAAACTCCTGCAAAAAGAGGAACAATCCAATCCAAAATCTATTAGAAGACAGGAAATAACTAAAATCAGAGCTGAAATCAATGAAATTGATAACAAAAAACACAAAGTATCAACAAAACAAAGAGTTGGTTCTTTGAAAAAGTAAATAAGATCAACATACCCCTTGCCATCCTCACCAAAAAGAAGATTGAAATGAAGCAAATCAATAAAATCAAAGACAAAAATGAAGATGTTGCCACAGACTCAACCAAAATCCAGAAGATAATCAGAATTTATTTTGAAAATTTATACTCTGCCAAGTTTGATAATCTGGAAGATATAAACAAATACTTGGCCACATATGACATCCCCACATTAACACTGGAAGACATTGAAAATCTAAACCAACCTATTTCAGGTTCCAAAATAGAAGCAGCAATCAAAGGCTTTCCAAAAAGGAAAAGTCCTGGACCTGATGATTCATGGCAGAATTCTACCAAATTTTTATGGAAGAATTAACACCAATCCTCTACAAGCTTTTCCATGAAAGTGAAAGGGTTGCAGCACTCCCAAACACTTTTTATGAAGCAAATATAACACTGATACCAAAATCTAACAAAGACTCCTCAAGAAAAGAAAACTATAGATCAATTTTCCTGATGAACATAGTTGCAAAAATCCTTAATAAAATTCTAGCTAATCAGATAATACATCATGATCAAGTGATCTTCATTCCAGGAAAACAGGGCTGGTTCAACATTCGCAAATCAAAAAATCTAATTCGCCACTTAAACAGAATTAAAAATAAAAATCATATAATCATCTCAATTGATGCAGAAAAGACCTTTGATAAAACTCAACACCCTTTTATAGTCAAAACCCTGGAGAGTACAGGGATAAAGGGAAGATATTTTAACTATGTAAGACCCATTTATGATAGACCCATAGTAAGCATTATGCTCAATGGAGAAAGACTGAAAGCATTTTGACTGAATTCAGGAACAAGTCAAGACTGTCCACTTTCACCACTCGTATTCAATATAGTCCTTGAAACCCTTGCCAGAGCTATCAGACAAGAGAAGGAAATCAAAGGAATTTGAATAGGAAAAGAAGTCAAGTTGCCTCTATTTGCTGATGACATGATCTTTTACCTAGAAGGCGCTATAAGCTCAACCAAGAAGACTTCTAGAGCTTATAAATGATTTTATCAATGTGGCTGGTTATAAGATTAACACCAATAAATCATTAGCTTTCCTATACTCTGGCAAAAAGGACACTGAAGAAGAAATTAAGAAATCTGTCCCTTTCACCATCTCCTCCAAAAAATAAAATACTTGGGCATAAATCTCACAAAGGATGTCAAGTACCTATACAATGAAAATTATCAAACTTTTAAAAAAGAAATTATAGATGTGAATAGATGGAAAAACATTCCATGTTCATGGTTAGGTAGAATCACTATCATCAAAATGGCCATTTTACCCAAAGCCCTATACAGATTTAATATAATGCCTATCAAGATACCAATGTCATTCTTCATGGATATAGAAAAAGCAATACTCAAATTTGTATGGAATAACAGAAGACCCAGAATAGCCAAAACGTTACTCAGCAAGAAGGAGGAGGCAGGTGGCATCTCAATTCCTGACCTGAAATTATACTACAAGGCTATAGTAACAAAAACAGCATGGTATTTGGTATCAAAACAGAATGGAAGACCAATGGAATAAAATAGAGGATTCTCAGATGAGCCCTCATAACTTTAACTATCTGATATTTCATAAAAGGGGCAAAAACAGTTTGGAAGAATGATAGCCTGTTCAATAAATGGTGTTGGACAAATTGGACAGCCATATGTAGACAACTGAAATTGGATCCTTACCTTTCACCCTGAACAAAAATTAAATCAAAATGTTTCAAGGATCTAGATATTAAAACAGCAACTCTACAATTGCTTGAAAAAAAAGTAGGATTGACATTACATGACATAGGGGTCAGCGGAGCCTTCCTTAACAAAACTCCCATGGCACAAGCAGTAAACTCAAGAATAGATGCATGGGATGCAATTAAGCTAAAAAGCTTTTGCACAGCTAAAGATTTAGTCAAGAGTCTCAAGAAAGAACCTACAGAATGGGAGAAAATTTTTGCCTGCTACACCTCAGACAGAGGGCTAATATCCAGAATATACAAAGAACTCAGAAAACTAAATACCAAAATCACAAATAATTCAATTAACAAATTGGCTATGGAACTAAAAAGAAGCTTCTCAATAGAGGAAGTCCAAAAAGCCCATAAACATATGAGAAAATGCTCTACATCACTAACAATAAGAGAAATGCAAATCAAAACTTCATTGATATTCCACCTCACTCTGGTCAGAGTGGCAAAAATGAAAAATACAAACAATGACAGATTCTGCAGGGTCTGTGGGAAAAGAGGAACACTGTTCCATTGCTGGTGGGACTGCAAACTGGTTCAGCCACTCTGGAAAGCAGTGTGGAGACTCCTCAAAAAATTAGGGCTGGAACTGCCTTTGACTCAGCTATCCCACTCCTGGGTATCTTCCCAAAAGAGCTAGAATTAGCTTTCTATAGAGATACAGCTTCATCGATGTTTATAGCAGCTTAACTTACTATAGCTAAATTATGGAACCACCCAGATGCCCCTCACTCAAACAGTGGATTCAAAAACTTTGGTATATGTATACAATGGAATACTACTCAGATATTAGAGAAAATGATATTATGGCATTTGCAGCCAAATGGATGGAGATGGAAAAAAATTTGCTAAATCAAGTATCCCAAACTCAGAGACTCAAGGGCAGAATATTTTCTCATTTGTGGAAGCTAGAATACAAACAGAAACAATATGATAGATGGCTAACCTAACAACTACCTTAACATGTATGAATTTTTACACGATCATGGGGAACCTTGCCTAGGTTCCTGGGGGATGTAGGGAGTGGGGCAGGGAGGGGGGAAGGGAATAGGAAGAACATCAAGAAGACCAGAGGGAGGTAGTTTGGGAGAATCTAATCAGAGGGGAACCTCTGAGCTCCAGGAGAAGTCCAACTAACTGGGGGCTTAAGTAGGGGGAAACATGGAACCATGAGGAACCCAAGAGGGGGTAACCATGGTCTGGCACCAGTCTTGGCTTATTCTGTCATTACACTTTTGTTCTTGAATGTTTGATGATAAATCCCTCCTAACTGTAAGACCATGTTTATCAAATAAAAATTTTAAAAAGTCCCACAACACAGTATTATGACTTGTGCTCTTAATAATCACAAGTTTTTCAGAGAAATTAAGAAAATGTATTATTAAATGTATAAAAGGGTTCACAGTAATCTAGGTAATGTAATGTTACTTTTTCACTCACAGAATTTTTTTTATTCATTACTGAATATTTCCTCCAAAAGCTATTACTATGGTAGTCTACTGGTAATTCTCTATTTTGTAAAATGCTCATATATAGAATTTTTCTATAAAAATGATTAGCTCCCACTTTACTTTCTTCCTATCTTCATTATATCTTTAATTATTTTAGATAAATATTAGCTCATTTATGTGTGCTTTATTTTGGTGGTAGTAAACCAATACTATCATTCATTATTTTATGTACCACATATTTAAAGCTTAGGACATTGGGAGATTGTTTCTAGATTTACTTATTTATACACCCCAAATCTTTAATTTTACTGTTTTTAAAGCACTTTCAGGGGATGGAGTGGTGGCTCAGTGGTCACAGTGCTTGCCTGCAATGCATGAGGACCCAGGTTCAAATCCCAGCACTACATACAGAACTAGGTATCAGAGCAATGAAAAACTAAATAAAAATTGATTCTCTTTTAAAGAAAAAGCATTTTTGTATTTTCTAGGCTTGTTTGTGCATGGAATTGTCATGGTTTTACATTATAACTATAGGGGAATTTTTTCACAAAAGGAAGGCAGATTCAAAATTTTAATTTTAACATAATCCATGACATTAATGAGTTAAGAATAAAGTCATGCTTATAACAACAGTTATAGATACAAAAGGAAAAAAGGAGAGACACTGAATTTCAGCAAAAAAAGACAAAACTGTTTTGTTCACAGATGGCATAATTTTGTATGTAGAATATCAAGAATAATGAACAAAAAGATCCTGGAATAAGATTTTAGCAAAGCTTGTAGAATAAGAGATTAATATTCAATTTTATTTCTATATTCAGCAATGAATATTTATATTTGAAATGGAAATCACAATGCACTTACACAGAATGAAAAAAATATGAATCTGATAAGCATCAGAATAACAACACATACAAATTTCTGGAAAAATAAATAAATTAAATGATAAGTTCACCTATGATCATAGATAAGCTTCAATATTATTATGAAAATAGATGGAACACAATCACTATAACAATCCTAAGATATTTCACAAATGCCAAAAAAAAATTTTAAAAGTCTGAAAATTACATAAACCAGTAAAATTCTGATATATTTTGGATATTAAGCTTGTATCTTGGCTAGAGCAGTGGCTCAGTGTTTGGAACACTTGCCAGGAATGCTCAGTGATCCAAGTTCAAACCCCAGCATCACATACACAACTAAGTGTTGGAGAAATAAAGGCCAGATGAGCAAATAAAGTTGACTTTTACTTTTCTCACCCTCCCTCTTTCTACAAAGAAGAAAAAACATATCAGAAAGACAAAATTTATCTGACAGAGAGCCTTAATTGATATAAAAGCTACCATTTTCCAAACCAATTCACCATTACCTCTTTTAACCAAATCTCCAGGACTCCAAGTCTCCCATAACACCAAAACTATATGCTCAATCACCCTGATTGCAAAAGCATCCAGACCCTCACAAACTTGATGGAGGCTATTAAAAGGGCAATGAACCTGATGGATATGGAAAATTACCAGAAGCCACTCAGCCTGGCAGTAAATCCCCTACTCACTATTTCAAAATCTACAGACTCAGGCCCTCATTGGAATTTATTGCCCTGGACCCTTATCAGAGGATCCCCACCATACTGAAATACTCATTTTAACCAGAAAAATTCCTGCTGTGACCACCCCCCAAATTCAGCCCATAAAAGTTCACTTATCCAAAAGCCGAGCAGCCATTTTCTGCTTGGAAAGTGCGTCCCTGCAACTACTGCAATAAATCTCCTTGATCTGTTGAGGTCTGGTTCCTTTCTTCCTGCACCTTGTACACTCTTTTTCAGGCTCTTTTCCCTTCAGTTCATGCCAAAACCTGGGATGGGAAGGCAGGACTCTAAGGCTCCCTCCTCTTCTCTTCCCATCACTTCTACCTTACTCTTGACATCTATCCATCTTTACTTCGTTTCTTACAAGATGTGAGATTCAGAGCACCCTCAAGTTCACTACAGCTAAATGGTGGATGGAACATGACCCAAAATCAACACCCTTCTGAGGCAAGATTTTTGCAGCCTCATTGCTACATGAATTGAGCAAGAGCCTTTCTGAGCACTTTATTGGTGTCCTCTAGAAACCTCATTCTAGTCTTTACTTTTGCTGCTCTCCCAGACCTCCAGATCACAGATTTATGCTCCATTTGGTTCCTGAATGCAATACTGGCCATCCTAATCAACTTTGTGGAGAGACAAGACTGGATTTCTCACAGAGGTACCATGATAGAAACTCTGGCTGGACCCTGGGGTTCCTCACCTTGGGGTCAGAGTTGGGGAAGCCCACTCCTCCCAGGTGATCTGCTGCTGCCAGGTGGCAAGGTGCAAACAGAGGATGATTTTTTTTCCTGTTACCTCCATCACACCTCTCCATTATGGGGGCAAAACAGTCCATTCCTAGGGACTACCCCCTTGGTTGTCTTCTAAAAACTTTGAAACTCTTCACTTTCAATCAGACCTCAAGCCCAAGTGCATTATCTGCTTAAGCACCCAAATTTGGCCCCAATACAAATTAGACAGGCAGACTCAATGGCCTGAATCCTGGACCTTTGATTCAAAATACTAACAGATCTTCATGGCTTCCTATGACAAAATATCAAATGGTCTGAAATTCCTTATCTCCAGGCATTTTTCTATCTTCACTCCATGTCTCTCTGTCACCCTTGCTCCACTCTCCAACTTCTCCTCGCAGATATTCCCCTTCCCAGGAAACCTAAAATCCCACACCCTCCTACATCCTCCTTTACCACCTCTTTTGCTGCCCCTAAAGTTGCAGATGAACCTCCTCCTTATCATACCCCCATCCTCCTAATAGTCCTAGCCCACCCCAATCTCCATCCTCAGCCACTCCTCAAGCCACTTATCATCCATCCTCCCCACCCTCTCTTCCTTCCCCTCTAATTAACCCCTCAAACCCCCACAACTTCCAACCTCAATATATGTTTCCTTTCCATGAAGTGGTGGGAACTGAGGGCCCTGTCTGAGTTCACGACCCCTTTTTCATGTCTAAATACACCAATCTTGACCTGGATTCTCCAGCTGGTACTCTTTTTCTCCATGTCCAATTCATTAGCAAATCAGCCCCAAACATTCACAGAAAGCTTAAACTAAAGAAGTGACCCAAAACCTCACAGTAGCAACTCCTAGATGCTGTCTTTAGGATCTTTAACAACAAGGAGGATGAGGCCAAGAGAGTAAAAGAAAAATAGATCAAAGACAAATACCAACTTCTGGCTTCTGCCATTCATCACCCCAGACCACTCCTATAGGCCCACCCACTGCCTGCTACTCACTGCCTGCTACCAATGTGGCTGAATTTGGCATTGGGCTAAAGCTTTCCCTAATCTGAGGCCTCCCACCAAGCCCTGTCCAAACTGTGGGCAATGGGGGCACTGGAAAGTGAACTGTTCCCAGGGGAGGACCCTTCAACCCTCGGTCCAGTCCAACTCTCCTTTAACCCCTTATACCAAACTATTGGAATGAGGGGCCCAGACTCCACCACTCCTATCACAACTGATGATACATCCAAGGAGCCCAGGGTTATTGGGATGGTGAACAGCCAATCTACTTCATTTGTGGTCAAAACTGGGGTGACTCTCTCCCTCTTCCCTTCATGGCAAGGGCCCTCTCTGAGAAGCAATACCACTATTATGGGGGTCTCATATATTCTTGAGTAGCCCCTTAAGACAACTACCCTTTTCTGCACCTTTGGGACATTCACCCTGTTCCATTCCTTTATTACAATGCCCAGATGCCCCGTCCCTCTCTTAGGATGTGACCTCCTCCACAAACTCAAAGCTTCTTTTACTATGGATTCTGTTTACACATTCCCCAAGCCTCCAACACCCTCCCTCCCCATATCAATCCTTTGGTATGGGACACTTCTCAACCAAAAATATTCAAGTATTTCTCAAAGACCCTACCCAATATGTCACCTTACCCCAATATCCTCTCACCTCATATATACACGCACAGTCTCTGTGTATGTGTGTTCTCTCTCTCTCTCTCTCTCTCTCTCTCTCTCTCTCTTTCTCTGTTTTGCCACCACCTCTCCCTCTTATAGCTCCAGTAAGGAACATTCCATTGCAGGACATCACATCAACCACCAGCTATAACCTACACACAAATTATCAGAAATCTTTAACTTTCTACTGCAATGACAAATGGTCCAAGGTTCCTCATGCCCAGGCCTCCACTCAAGGCCTGATACCTCTACTGCAGATGTTCT
Organism: Aplodontia rufa; assembly: GCA_004027875.1. Lineage (NCBI taxonomy): Eukaryota > Metazoa > Chordata > Mammalia > Rodentia > Aplodontiidae > Aplodontia > Aplodontia rufa. Next base: position 27,178 of record PVKS010023377.1, read on the forward strand.
CTTTCCCCTAGCTGCTCAGCTTTTCACATTCTTCTCTTCAAAGAAAAATCCCTCAACTGACCATCCTCTTGGTACCCCTTCCACTTTGGGAACTCTGCTTCCTTTCTATTAATTTAAATCTTGTTACTTTGCTCTGTCTGACCCTGTGTCCATGGATTTAATTCCTTAAATTTACAAAATAGAACCCACCCAGCCACACTGTATTACATTTACATGTATATACCCAACATCTTTGGAAGCATGAGTAAGATGAACAATTGCTCTATCACTTTTTTTCCAGGAGTTCTCTACTCCGTTTTATGAACTCTCTCTATCAAAAATGCTGGGACCTTGTCAGCCACAAGGCTGCCAGGCTAAAGACTCAGGGGAAAGGCTTTACTGAAGTGAGACTTATCAATTGCTCTCTGCCTTAATGGAAAGAATGTTAATCTGATCTTGCTTCAGTTTCCTTTCATGACAATCCATTCGGTCAAGAAACTGAGGTCTCTCAGGGTCTCTGGAGACAGCCAAAAGCTAATCAATTGCATATGAAAGCTCCATCTCCACTTTAATCTCCTTTCATGGCTTCTCACCTTATGTTAGAGCCTGGACCTCACTCAGCAGCTCCTCAGATAACAGGCTAAGATAAATTCTTAGCATGATCTGAGGACTCCAAACTCCTACCCATCAATCTAAAAGTGAGTGAGTCGGGGCTGGAGCGGTGGCTCAGCGGTGTTCCGTGCTTGCCTGGCAAGCATGAGGACCCGGGTTCAAACCCCAGCACCAAGTACACAACTGAGTGTTGAGCAACTAAGGCCATGTGAAAAACTAAATAAAGTTGTTTCTCTCTTTCTCTGTCTCTCTCACTGTCCCTCTGTCTTTATAAAAACTAAAATAAAATAAAAGTGAGTGAGTCACCTCTTTCTCTTTTTCTTTCTTGTAGCAACCTCCCTCGCTGTTAGAGAACAGACAGATGTAAATATTAGGAACACTAGAATAAGAGAATAATTCTATCAAAATGGCCTACTGTGGTGACCTCACATGCTTTATTTTCTAAAAGGCAATTTACCTGCAGGGGAGCCTGCCTGTTCTTAGCGAACAGGCTGTTCGTATTCCTCAGAAAACTACCTGTTATCTTCAGAGGAAATACAGGCCTAAAATAATGTTAACAGGAGGAGCCCAATTCTCAAAAGAATACTTTTGAGATTAGATCCTGAAACTCAGGGAGATAAGAGCAATCCCTCCTAACCAGAATCCAATTAGAAGCAGTCAGCATGAACAAAAGTGACCTAGAGTTGTCTTGGAAGTGAGGACTTGAAATTCTGATGTCATCTTGCTGTTGGTCAAAAAGTAAAGGTGGACCTAGGCAGGACTCTCTAAACTTCTCTGCGATTCCCAGTTAAACTGGAAGTGCAGGCAAGGCAATACCTAAATACTTTTTACTTATCTCAAAAAACACTTTTTGAGTCTTTTAAATGTGTTTTTATATAAATTGTTGGTAAATGGTAAAAGGAATCTAATACTACTTTGTTTCTGGGTCTTCACTAAAAGCGAGATTAATCCTAACAGGTCCAATTTTACATAGAAAGAATACAGTACATTTAAAGTATTGTAAATAGCATAAATTATTTGGTCTCTTAAGAGGGATAATTGAGAGGAGAGGGGCCAAGATGTCAATCTGAAGAGAGATGGTTTCCCCAGAGGCTCCGAGACTGGACAAGAAATCCCCAGTTCCTTTCCAGCATTTGAAGGTGCATTTGGGGTGCTAGCATCTGGAAACCCCAGTCCTAATTTGCTCAGTGGATTTGAGGAGCAGAGACTTGGGAGAAATGAGTGGAGAAAAAGAGGGATTTTTCTATCCCAGCTGGGATGCAGCACTGGGTTGTCTGTGTTTACATTCAGCAAGGGAGTGGGGAAGGAGCCTTCAGGTGGCAAACACATCACCACAGAGAAGCCTCTGTGCTTTAAAGATGGCACAATTGCAAATTCATATCCCACACTTACACTCCATCAGTGTCTGGAGATTGCCTACAGACAAGCCTAGCAGAGCAGGCTGCCCAGCAGCAGAGCCAGTGGTGGCCTGAGAGCTGACCAGCCTCCATCTTTAATGCCCTAGGAGGCTTCCACTCTCCAGACTGGGGCTGGATCTCTCTCTGGGACTGCATAACAGGCTCTGAAAATTGCACCTGGAGTTGGCCACAGACTACAGGCTGAAAGGGAAAGAGAAGACTTGCAACAGGCCCTACCTCCACTTTGCATAGGGTTTTTTTTTTAATTGAGAGATTTATTATAGAACAACCATACAAGTTTTTCACAAAATAATATAAAATGTGTGTAGATTCTGGATATTAGAATTACCCCCAGGAGTGCCCCCCAATTACCCACCCTTATCCATCCCTTCCCCTTCCCACAATATTCCTAAAAAAGTATTGTGTTGTATAACATTACACTTTATCTGCATAGGTGGTTTTGAGTTTGTGGAATAAAGGGGAACATTGCTCAGCCCTAGCCACCCCCAACCCAGCCAGAAGGGTCACCTTACAACTTAAAAGTGCTGAATCCTTTGCCCCAGCACAAAAATCACAGGAATCAGTTTCAGCAACCACCAGCAGAGGGAGCATTGAAAACATCTCATAAGACTTCTGACTTTCAGATCCTCTGAAAGTCCTAACTGAAAGATCTTGCCTCTGAATCCCGTACAAACAGTGAACATCTCCTCCCAAAGGGATCAGAGACACTCTTACTGACTATAATTCCAAGTTTTTATTATTAAGAATTTTTTATTTTTCACCCCTCTTTTTTGTATATGCTTATTTTTTTCATTTCTTATTCAGAAATTTGTTGAACAATCTCACAGTGTTCTAATGAAATAATATAATATATAGAGAGAGAGATTCTGAAGATTAGATTTATCCCCAAGAGTGCCCCCCAATTATCCACCCTGATCCCTCCCCTCCCTTTCCCAAAACATCTCTTAAAATGTATTAGGTTGTATGACATTATAACTTATCCAGATTTAAAACATGATACTAGACCTCCTTTCTCAATGGCCAGGGTCTAGTTCCAGCCTCCACAGATAAGTGAAGACATTCAACCCTTGGTTCTCTGGGTTATGCTGATTTCACTCAGCATAATTTCTTTCATAGCCATCCATTTACCTTCAAAGGCTGCAATATCATTGTTTCTAATCGCTGAGTAAAATTCCATGGTATATACGTACCACAGTTTTTGGATCATTCATCCACTGAGGGACATCTGTGTTGTTTCCATAATTTAGCTATTGTAAATTGAGCTGCTATGAACATAGATATTGCTGTGTCACTGTAATGTGCTGATTCTAAATCCCCTGGAAAAATACCCAGGAGAGGAATAGCAGGATCATACAGTGGGTTCATCCCTAGTTATTTGAGGATTCTCCACACTGCTTTCCAGAGGGGCTGTACCAGTCTGCAGTTCCACCAACAATGTGCTAGTGTGCCTATCTCTCCACAGCCCCTCCAGCATCTGTTATTGTTTATTTTCTTCATTTTTGCCATTCTGACTGGCATGAGGTGATATATTAATGTAGTTTTCATTTGTATTTCTCTGATTAATAGTGATTTAGAGCACTCTCTCATGTATTCATTGGCTTGATCAATGTCCTCTGTTGAGAAGTTTCTATTTAGTTCTTTTGCCCATTTATTGATTGGATTGTTTGTGTTATTGTATTTGAGGGTTTTGAGGATTTTGTAGATTCTGGATATGAGGCCCCTGTCAGAGGAATCACAGCCCCTGATTCTCTCCATTTCTGTAGGAAACCTCTTGACTCTTTTGATTATTTCCTTGGTGGTGTAAAAGCTTTTTAGCTTTATGGCATGCCATTCACTGATATTTTACTGTACTTCCTTCACTTTAGGAGACATGTTGAGAAAGTCTTTGCCTACTCCCAAATGTTGAAGTGTTGGACCTAGTTTGTCTTCCATCAGTTACAAGGTAGCTGATTTAATTCCTAGCTCCTTGATCCATTTTTATTTTATTTTAATGCAAGAAGAAAGATATGGGTCTAATTTCAACTTTCTGGAAGTGGCTGTCCAGTTTGTCCAGCACCATTTGTTGAAAAAGCTGTCTCTCCTCCATGTAATATTTTGTCCCCCTCTGTCAAAAATCAGGTATTTAAAGAGTTGAGGGCTTGTTTCAGGGTCTTCTAGTCCATTGGTCTTCTTTCCTATCTTGATACCAGTACCATGCTGTCTTTTTTACTACAGCTCTATAGTATAGTTTTAGATCTGGTATAGCAAAATCTCCTTTTGTCTTTCTTGCTTAGTAATGTTTTGGCTATTCTGGGTTTCTTATTGTTCCAAATGAATTTGAGAATTGCCTTTTCTGTATCTGTAAAGAATGACATTGGTATCTTAATGGGGATTGCATTGAATCTATATAGTGCTTTTGGCAGAATGGTCATTTTTATTATATTAATTCTGCCTAACCAAGAGCATGGGACATCTTTCCATCTTCTTAGGTCATCTTGGATTTCATTCTTCAATGATTGATAATTTTCATTGTAGAGATCTTTTATTTCCCTTGTAAGGTTAATTCCCAATTATTTTATTCTATTCGAAGATATTGTGAATGGGACTGATTTCCTGATTTCTTCCTCAGTCCTATTATTATTAGTGTATAGGAAAGCTATTGATTTATGGGTGTTGATCTTGCACCCTGCCACTTTGCTAAATCTGTTTATAAGTTCAAGCAGTTTACTGATGGAGTTTTTTGGATCTTCCAGATACAGGATCATGTCATCAGCAAAAAGGGAGAGTTTGAATTCCTTTCTTCCTGTTTTTATCCCTTTGATTTCTTTCTCTTGCCTAATTGCTCCAGCTATGTTCTCAAGAACAATATGGAATAAAAGTGATGAGAGTGGACAGCCTTGTCTTGTTCCCAATTTTAGTGGAAATGCTTTCAGCTTTTCTCCATTTAATATTATACTAGCTGAGGGTTTAGCATATATAGCCTTTACAAAGGTCAGAAATGATCCTTTGATCCCTATCTTCTCTAGAGTTTTTAGCATAAAGGGGTGTTGGATTTTATCAAAGGCCTTTTCTGCATCAATTGAGATGATCATATGGTTTTTGTCCTTGATTCTGTTTAAGTGGTGAATTATGTTAATTGTTTTGCGTATGTTGAACCAGCCCTGCATACCTGGGATGAAGCACACTTGATCATGATGGATTATCTTCTTGATAAGTTTTTGAATATGGTTTGCTAGGATTTTATTAAGGATTTTTGTGTCCAGGTTCATCAGCAATATGGGTCTGTAGTTTTTTTTTTTTTTTTTT
>PVKS010023378.1:0-32449 GCA_004027875.1 Aplodontia rufa
CAGGGACTGAGCATATGCAGCAGGAGGAGGAAGAGGATAGAAGTCCACCACCAGGGACTGAGCAAATGCAGCAGGAGGAGGAAGAGGATAGAAGTCCATCAACAGGGACTGAGCATATGCAGCAGGAGGAGGAAGAGGATAGAAGTCCACCACCAGGGACTGAGGAAATGCAGCAGGAGGAGGAAGAGAATAGAAGTCCACCACCAGGGACTGGGCAAATGCAGCAGGAGGAGGAAAAAGGAGAACAAATAGCAAACATCATCATATCCCCCAAACATCAAGAAATTAAGGTGCAGGAACGTCAAGTTGAACCTTCTGCTTCATTACCATCTCTGTCTCACCTCAAGTTGGATACAAAAATAGGACTAGATGATGAATTGCAAACTTTTCCAAGGTTTATTTTGCTGAAAGTATCAAGCACAAGGGAAATAGTACCTACAAAATCACTTGGTGATGATATTGTGAAAGATGTTAAATATGCAAAACAACATATGCCTCAGAAAGAAAAGATAGACAGAGGGAAAACAGCAGATAGGAGAAGCACAGATATGGCTTTGAAGTCAAAGAAATCACCTCCTTCCTGTAAGCTCCATAGAACAGAGCTGCACATGATTATCAAAGGACACAAGCAAAAAGAATATGAAGGTCAAGGTGAACCACAGGGAACAATCCTAAGAAAAATTTATGTTTCCAAACTTTGCCCAACCAACCTTAAACTGGATAAAAGTACAGAAATAGATGAAGAGAGACTTGCAAGTAGAACATCTCAGTTTCCACTAGCGCATTCATCATTATCAGATGCAGATATGAAGGCAATGAGTGGTGATATAAGGAAAGGAAAGCAACGTAAGTCATGGAGAGAAAAAAGGTTTGGGCTGAAAGCAGTAGATTTGAAGATTGGGGTGCATTCCAAAGAGGAAAGGATTTCACCAATTTCTTCACATATCCTTAATACAAAGGAATTTGTGTTGAATATGAAGGTTCTAGAGAAAAAAGTGCATGAAGAAAAACTTAAACCATGTGTGGTTTTGACAAGGACTTTTCTTTCCATACCATCAGCACCTCCAGATTCAGGGAACAAAGCAGAGGCAGAATCATCAGAAGTGATAGGATTCTCTCCTTCACAGCAAAATCTCCAGCAATTGTTGGATGCTCAGAAAGGAGCAATCAGAGAATCAATTGACACCAATAAAGAAGCAGAGCACTCTGTGCCCCAGAGGAAGGCAAACCAACCGTGGGCCTCAGACTTGATGACCAGTGCCCAGCAAAGGAGTGACTCTCTACAATTTAAATCAGAAAGAGATGTAAATTCAAAAGATGAGGACATTTATTTCACAGGATTTGGTACGTTAAGATGTGGGGAAAGAATGGAATTGCACTTCACAGGACAAAAGGCTCAGCCAGAAAGATGCAGAGAAGAATATTTTAATGTGTGTCATTCCTACCCCATAATGGATACAATTAACACTGGAAATCCAAAGAAGGAAACTGAAATAATGTGTAACTTAAACCAGAAAACAAGTTCTATGATTTCAGTTTCACTGCCAAGAAAAGCATCCAAGGAAATGAATGCCAAATTTGGTATCCCTGTAGGTTCAGAAGAAATTTCTGTTCCAGAGAGAGAAGAAACTTCATCAGGATCTCCAGGAAGTTTGGATTCATGTAAAACTGATATGCCAGTGAAAGATACACAAAATAACAATAAAATAAGTAAAATGTTTTCTCCCGAAGTGTTAGGACCACAGACAAAGGAATCACTTGAAAAAATAAATTGCACCAACTCAGACACATCTCAAAATATAGAAGATGCTATTATTACCATGGCAACGCAAGCAGTACCACTATCTGAGTGTGGACATGACACCAGGCTAAATTCTAAGCTTTCTCTTAAGTCTCCACTTCAGAATGGAAAGGATAAGACACCTTTGGAAATAGATGAAGACAAGAAAAATACAGTGGACTCCTGCCTACAAATAGCACCAGGAGTACATGTGGATGTTGCAGAGTTTAATGCCATAACTGGAGAAGAAAGTCAGGCGTCACTGGTTTCAGAACAACAGGAATGTGTTATAGAATTGTGTTCGGAGGCCCTTATCCCACCCAGTACTATTCAACTTCAAACTGGACATCTCGAGGAAAAAGATGAAACTAACACATATCTGGAGCAGAATAAGTTAGAAATGGATGGTGACGTTACTGTGAATCAGGAAGAAGGGAACTTGAAAATAGATGCACACAGAGCTATACATCTGGAAGAGGACAAAATGGAAATGCACAAGAATAGTTGTATTGATCTGAGGAAGGAGGAAAGAGGATCCATCTCAAGAAATTCCACAAGCCTCCATGATTTGTCTCCAAGGGCAGAGGAATCTCAGAGCAAGAGTCAAGTAATCCCCCATAAGGAGGACATCCGCCCCATCCAGGAAAAGTGCAAAGAGGAACTAGAGTTGTCTAGTGTAGAACAGAACATTCAAGTACAAAAACCACTTCAAAGAAACACTCTGGATTCACTTTATGCCTATATTCCTCTTTCTCTCAAAGACCAGAAAAGCAGGGTGACAATAACAGATCTGGAAAGACAACTGAACCCCAAATATTTGACTGTGAAAGTCCCAAGTCATCCAGTTTCGCAGATTCTTGGTACCAGAGGACATAGTACTCCAAGCAATAGAATGAAATTAAAATATGACTTTAACAAACAAAACAATGTAGTTTCTTGGGGTGAAGATGTCTCAGGAATATTTATCAGAAATATTTTTATTTCTGTGATGAGTCCACCACAAACTGAAGAAACTTTAGAATCTAAGACAAACCAAGAACAGGAAAAGAGAGTCTCTCTTTCTAAATTCCAGGTGCCATCTCCAAATGCTAGTGAAATTAAGAAGGACCCCTTAACAATTGTAAAGAGGGAAAGACATTTTAACATCACAGTTCCACAGGATTCTCCATCCTGTGTGGCACATGGAAAGCAAATGCAGAAACTTTCTCATTTTAAATCAGAAGCAAGGCCCAAAAGTAAAGTAAGTAAGAAAACAAAAGAAAGAAAGAAAACAAAAGAAAGTAAGAAAATAAGTAAAAGAACTCCACAAACAGAAGAAAGGATTGTACCAGGGCCTGCTGTTCTAAGGACCATAGAGGAACCTGAATTGCATATAACTGAGCAAGAAGAAAAGATACCAAAATGCATTCCAACTCCCATAGAAGATCCATCTGTGTTTGAAGATCCAGAGGACACTGTGGAGACTGAAACAGAAAGGGTCATAGGTGTGCATAAACCATCTTTAGGAGAGGAAGAACCACAGTGTGAGACTCCTCTTGATGCCATGGAGTTTCCCTTGGTTCCTAAGCAAGAGGATCAGGGTGAACCTGTGTGGGACATTACCTCCCAAGAAGTCCAGCAGCAAGAAGCAGTTCCAGGAACTGTGCCCACACCACCACAAGTTAGAAATGAGGAGATCAAAGCACTTGTAGTTACTCGGAGTCCAGAAACTTTATTGTCCGTTTATGAAGCAATTAAAACTGTTCTTGAATCCCAGATAAAAAGTATGATCCAAGACAAAATGTCTTCTGAGAAACTGGAAAAAGCAGAAGGCTGGAAGCCTGATGACCTGAAGTCACCACCTTCTCCAGAGTGTCTGGATACATCATCAACAGCAATATGTTCCAAACAGCAGCAGAACCCCCTTTTAAGATATTTTAACCCTGAAGATAAAAATAAACTTACTAGTCATTTGGGGTCAAAAGTGCTTGAAATAAAACTGAATCTGATCCCAAATATGGCAAAAAAATCCTTAGAAAAGTTTGACTTTTGTACAAAAGGGGCTGTTTCTGAAGATAACAGTTGGAGACTCTACCCAACGCATAAAAAATCAAGTTTTGTGCCTCCAGAAGGGGTGGATAATATAGAATTCAATTTAAAACACCATGACCAAAAAGGTTCATCTCCGCTCAGCTGTATGAAAACACTGCGGGTTAATGTTTCAGGTGACTGCAGGGAGCTCCTTACAAAGTTAAGAAATAATCAGCTACTAAGTGGGACGTCTTCAATGACTTTGACTAATGAGATGCCAGTGCCTCGTGTTCTCCAGAAGTACTCAGTGAAAGGAAAAGACAAACTTGTCATGCACTTTTCTATGAAGACATTGGAGATACAAATGAAAGCCCTTCCCAGAGTTGTAAGAGAATCTTGTGCAGTGGTTGGTGGTACCCAGGATAGAACACAACCTTTATCTAACTGTATTCATTCTGTCAAAGCCCCAAAACATAAAAACAGAATTTTGTTAATTTTTGAAGAAAAATCTCTTCGTCAAATTGATCTTGATTTACAATACAAATACCTCAGTTTTCTGCTGGGACTTTCTGATGAGAGTATGTTCCCTAAGCCAAATGCACTACCCAAACACATTCTTAAATTAAACACAATTTCAGTATGTAAAAAAGTAGATAGCAGAGAAAGCCATTCTCTTCCCTTTGACACAGAACCGTTAGAAGAGCATATTTCTTTCAAAAAGCAAAACCCGCACAAGAACTCATTACTTCTCAGAAAGTTCTTAGAGCCAACCTACCCTAGTCTACCCAGTAGGGTACAGAAAGATACTGGAGCTGTGTCAGAGCTCAAATCTGACGTGACCCCAGAAGATAAACAATGCCATGTATGGTTCCAAGACACAAATACAAATGAGACTTTTGATTTAATGATTCAGGAAAATGCTGCTGGTTTAGTTACCTCACATTCCACTCAGACTTCTGAAGATAATATTGATACTCAGATAAATATTGAGAGTCCAGCTAACCTGGACAAATGCTCATTCTTGGAGGCACATGAGAGTCAGGAATATATCTTTTTACAAACCAACCCTTACTTAATTCAGGAATCACAAAACATTCTCATGGAATTACAGAAAGGAATTCCTTTGAAAAAATTCTCCAAGATGAAAGAACTCACAACTTACTTGCAACAAGTTTGCAGGGAAGATTCAGGATCCCATCATATTCAAGCCTGTAGGAAACACACCTTACTCATGACACCACCCTCTTCTAACAAGGACAGAAGTGGGAAATCCAAATCATCTTCCAAAGTGCAGTCTCCTGACTGGTGGTGTCACAGCTCTCTTAATACTGTGAACATGAAGTCTCCGTCATCTTCCATCTCATTCAGTGAAAAAAAGCTTTCATGGTCTTCAGGGAGCAGGACAGGATATTCTGTAGCCTCCTTAACTGAGTCAAATATGAAATTACATCTTGCAAATTACCAGGTCAATTCTCACATGGGAAGCAAAGAAAGAAAGAAAATCAGATTTGATTTATTCAGAAAGAACAGTGTTTATCGGGACTGTAACTATAATCATGCACATAATAAAGAGAAACACACAAGAAACAAGAAAATGTGTGATTCTGACTCACAAGGGTCAAATTATTCCCAAAGGAAGTGTAGAATATTATCAAAACCTCATGTGTGTTTTGACTTCCATCCTGAAAGAAAACAAATTCAGCCCTTTTTTTATGTCTGCGTACCAGCAGATTCACTGGAGATTATACCCAAAACCATTCGCTGGATGATTCCCCAAAAAATGTCGAGGAAGAGAAACTTCAGAATTCCCTTGGTGGCAAACACTGCAAGTTCTTGGAATATGTGGAGTTCACCCAAAAAGCTATTGGGATCACTCTCAGGGTCCCTTAGTTCAGTTCATCAAAGTTGATTTATATCTAGATCCCTCTGAATTGGAACTCTGGTCTCTTCAGTGGCATTCTATGACAAATAAAGTAATAGAATGTTCAATGGTTTCCTTGTGAAGTGTTTTCTCGGATGATTCACTTTATTTCTGGGGTGGATTTGTGCATGTGTTCTGGCAAGCCGGGATGGAAGAGCAGATGACTATGGGTTTAGTCATACTATGCATGAGCTCTCCTTTTGGTTGATGCTGCCACCTCATAATCCTAAAAGGAGTGGTCCAGAGTCTTGAAGTCCTCTTTCTCCCCAGCAGATGACTGAAGGGCAAGTGGGAGGAGTTGTAGTTTGTACATGAGAAGGAGACTCTAGAGAAGGAACACAGAGAATGAAGTTTCAGATGGCACCGAGGATTCCAGTGTCAAATGCCATAAAATAGGGGACAAGGACTGAGTTGTGCCCAGAGTTTGACAACCAGATTGAGTATCTTCATACTTTTTGCTCTAGAGAACTTGTTGTGTGCACACACAAGCCAATTTTAGATCTTTTGGGAAAATATCCAGGAGTGGGATAACTCATGTGGTGGTTCTATCCCTAGTTTTTTTGAGTAATCTCCATACTGCTTTCCAGAGTGGTTGTTTGGGTTATTTTTTGTTTGTTTTGGTGGTGTTGTTTTTTTTTTAATTCTTTGTATATTCTGGATATTAGTCCCCTATCAGAGGGATAGCTGCCAAGATTTTCTCCCATTCTGTAGTCTCTCTCTTCCTGGTCTCAATTGTTTCCTTAGCTGTGCAGAAGCTTTTTAATTTAATGGTGTTCCACTTATTGATTCTTGGTTTTATTTCTTCTTCTTCAGAGGTCTTGTTAAGGAAGTCAGTTCCAACTCCTACATGGTGGATTGTTAACCCTTTGTTTTCTTCTAGCAGTTGTAAGGTTTATGATCCAATTTCTAAGTCTTTGATCCATTTTAATTTAATGTTTGTGCAGTGTGAGAGACAAGGATCTAATTTCATTTTTCTACATATATCTATCCTATTTTTCCATCACTATTTGTTGAAAAGGCTGTCCTTTCTCCAAGGTGTATTTTTGCCTCCTTTATCAAATATTGGAAGGCTACAGGTTTGTGGGTTTGTCTCTGTGTCTTCTATACTATTTCCTTGGTCTTCATGTCTATTTTGGTAACAATACTAGGCTGCGTTTTGTTACTATACCTTTGTAGTATAATTTCAGATCAGGTATTTTGATGCCCCTGCTTCACTTTTCTTGCTTTTTATTGTTTTGGCTATTCTGGACCCCTTATTTTTCCAAATGAATTTAAGAATTGTTTTTTTCCAATTCCGTGAAGAATGTCATTGCCATTTTGGTGGGGATTGCATTGAATGAGTATAGTGCTTTTGGTAGTTTGGACATTTTGCCTATCTAAGAACATGGGATGTCTTTCCATCTTCTAAGAGTTTCTTTTGTTTCTTTCTTCAGTATTCTATAGTTTTCATTGTAGAACTCTTTTACCTCTTTGGTTAGATTAATTCCCAAGTGTTTTTGTTTGTTTGTTTGTTTGTTTTTGTTTTTGTTTTGAGGTTATTATAAATGGGATAGTTTTCCTGATTTCTTCCTTGGCTGGTTCACTGTTGGAGGATAGGAAAACTATTGATTTATGGGTGTTGATCTTGTGTCTAGCTACTTTGCTAAATTCATTTATGATCTCTAGAAGTCTTCTGGCAGTTTTTTGGATCATCTACATATAGAATTGTATCATCAGCAAATAGTTTTACTTCTTCTTTTCTTATTTGTCTCCCTTTGCTTTCCTTTTATTGCCTGATTGTTCTGGCTAATGTTTTATGGACTATTGTTTTTTGTGTGTTTTTTTTAAAGAGAGAAAGAGAATCAACTTTATTTAGGTTTTCATCTTCATTGCTCCCACACACAGTTGTGTATATATTGCCAGGATTTGAACCATGTCCTCATGCATGCCAGGGAAGCACAATACCACTGAGCCACCCTTCCAGCCCCCTTAAGGACTACATTGAATAGGAGTTGTGAAAGTGGAGGGCCTTGTCTTGTTCCTGGATTTAGTAGAAATGCTTTTAGTTTTTGTTTTGTTTTTTTTTTCCATTTAGTGATGTTGGCTTTGGGTTTATAAATGGCATTTACAATGTTGAGGTAAGTTCCTTGGATACCTAACATCTCCGGTGTTTTTATCCTGTATTGGTGATGGATTTTATGAAAGATATTTTCTGCATGGATTGAGATGGTTTTTGTCCTTAATTCTATTTAAGTGATGAATCATATTTATTACTTTGTATTTGTTGAACCAACCTTGCATACCTGGAATGAAATCCACTTGATCATGATGTATTGTCTTTTTGATGCATTTTTGAGTGGGGTTTACTAATGTTTTAATTAGGATTTTTGCATCTGTTTTCATTAGGGATATTGGTCTGTAGTTTTCTTTCCTTGATATGTCTTTGTCTGGTTTTGGTATCAGGGTTATGCTTGCCACGTAAAAAAGCATTTAGGAGTATTTCTTCCCTTTTATTTCATGATTCTTCTGTAAAAGCATGGTAGAATCCATCAGGTTCTGGGCTTTTCTTTTTTGGAAGTCTTTTAATTGATAATTCAAGTTAATTACTTTATTGGTTTGTTTAGCTTTTCTATATCTTCCTGATTCAATTTGGGCAGGTCATTTATGTCTAGAAATTTGTATATCTTCCAGATTTTCCAGTTTATTGGAGTATAAAGTTTCAAAATAGGTTTTGATAATCCTCTGGATTTCAGAAAGGTCTGTGGTGATATCTCCTTTTACATATGTGCTGTTGTTCATTTGCTTCTTATTCTTTCATTTGGTTACTTTGGCTAAGAGTTTGTCAGTTTTATTTATCTTTTCAAAAAACAACTTTTTTTAAAGAGAGAGAGGGACAGTAAGAGAGAGAGAGAGAGAATCAATTTTATTTAGTTTTTCATGTGGCTTCCTTTGCTCCAACACTTTGTTGTGTATGTGGCGATGGGATTTGAACCGGTTTCCTCTCTCATGCTAGGCAAGCATTATAACTGCCAAGCCACCACTCCAGCCCCTAGAACCACCTCTTCATTTCATTGGTTCTTTGTATTTTTTATTCTCAATTTCATTGATTTTAGCTCTGATCTTGATTATTTCCTGTCTTCTACTGGTTTGAGGGTTAGTAAGGACTTGAGGTGTTACATAAACTTATTTATTGGGAATCTGATTGTTTAATGTAAGCACTCAGTTCTATACATTTTCCCCTCAGAAATGCTTTCATACTGTCCCAGAGATTTTGATATTATCTTTGTTCTTATTCATTTCTAAGAATTCCTTCATTTCTGTCCTCATTTCTTCTTTGATACATTCTTCATTGAAGAGAGTATTATTCAATCTCCATATATTTATGTGGTTTCTGTTATTTTTCTTGCTTTTGATTTCTAGTTTCATTCCATTATGATCTGATAGGATACATGGAATTCTGTCAAGTTTAGGTACTTAATAAGATTTCCTTTGTGGCCTGGAATATTATCTATTTTGGAATATTTTCCACATGTAGCTGAGAAGAAGGTAAATTCAGCTGTTTGGGGGTGAAATATTCTGTAGATGTCTGTTAGGTCCAGTTGATTTCTTGTATTGGTTATGATGGAGATATCTTCTTGTGGGTTATTTTTTTTTTTGTCTTGATGACCTGTCTGTTGGTTTTAAGGGTGTATTGAAAACCCCCAGTGTGGGCTGGAGCGGTGACTCAGCAGTTATGGCACTTGCCTGGCAAGTGCAAGGACACGAGTTCAAACCCCAGCACCACATACACAACCAAGTGTCTGAGGAATGAAAGTTACATGAAAAACTAAATAAAGATTGCTTCTCTCTTTCTCTCTGTCCCCCTTTTCTTTAAAAAGAAAAGAAAAGAAAACCCCCAGTATTATTGTGTTGGGGTCTATATTAAGTTTAATGTCATGGAGTATTTTTTCCGTGCCATTGTGTGTGTTGACATTTGGGACATAAATGTTTACTATAGTTATATGTTCTTATTGGATCATTCCCCTTATTAGGATGTAGTGGCCTTGTTTGTCTCTTCTGATTAATTTGTGCCTGAAATCTATGTTGTCAGACATGAGAATAGCTACTCCTGCTTCTTTTCTTGTACCATATGCTTGGAATAATATTTGCCATCTTTTACCTTAAGCCTATGGGTGTTGTTGCCTATACGTGTCCCTTCAAAGCAGCATATAGTTGGATTTTGTTTTTTGGTACATTCTGCTAATTTTTGTCTTATTGTTGGGGGAGTTGAGACTATTAACATTCAGTGTTAGTATGAATATGTGTTTGTGGTTTCCTGCCATTGTGGTTTTTTGCTGTATTTTGTGTTGTCTTGGTTCTCCTTTAGCAGATCATTCTTTTATTGAACTTCTCTGATTGTGGGCTTTCAGAATTGTTTCTTCATTCCTCTGTGTGAAATTTGTCTTTTGAGTATTCTTTATCGTGATGGTTTTGTGCTCATGAATGCTTTTAATTTATTCTTGTCACGGAATGTTTTTATTTCCCCTTCAAATTTGAAACTGATTTTTGCTGGATATAACAACCTTGGCTACCAGTTGTTTTCTTTCAGGGTTTGGAGTATCTCATTCCAGGCCCTCTTTGTTTTTAGTGTCTGAACTGAAAAATCAGAAGTGATCTTTAATGTTTTGCCTCTAAATGTGATTTGATGTTTCTCTCTTGCATATTTTAATATTCTTTACTCATTTTCTCTTATGCATTTTTAATATGTGTTTTGGTGAATTTCTCATTTGGTTAGATCTATTTGGAGTCCTATATGCCTCCTGAATGTGCAAGTCTATTTCATTTCTGATATGGGAGAAGTTTTCTCTATCTCATTGAAAATGTTCTTTATGCCTTTAGTTAGTATCTCCACGTTCTCTTCTATCCCAGTGTTTCTCAGGTTTGGCCTTTTAATATCACATCCCACAGCTCTTAAATATTCTGGTCACATGTTCTATAATTTTTCCCCTCCACTGTCTTCTGAGTACTTGAGATACCATAATCTGTCTTCAATGCATGAAGTTCTGTCTTCAAGGGCTAAGGTTGTTTTCTACACCATCAAATCTGTTAGTAATGCCCTCAAGTGAGTTTGTAATTTGATCGAACTTGTATTTCATTTCTAGAAGTTCTGCTTGGTTTCTTTTCACTGTTTCTATTTATTTAAGTGGCCTTTCATTGCCTGTAATTGCTGTCTTAATTCCTTCTTTTATTCTTTGGACATTTTGGTAATCAATTTTTTATAATCTCTCTGGATTTTAATCCATCTCATTATCAGAGGGATCCTTTAGGGGACTGTATATTTGGGAGGGGGGAGATTTGTTTGCCTGTTTTCTCATATTTTCAAAGGTCTTTTTTTTGCACATCAATTGAAGTGGATTCCTCTTCCTCTTATTTTGTGTGTCCTTTTTTATGTAATTATATTCATTGTTCTGAGGTTTATCTGTGGATTTGATGTATGGATAGATGCCAAAGGATGGGACCCAAGTTCCCTCCCTGATTGTTCCTTGGGTCCTTACTGATGGTTTGGGGTTTGGGGTTTTTGTCTCCTCCCTTCTTTGAGCTGGAGTAGTGTCAGGGAAAGTTTAATGTAGCAGCAGGTCTAGCCTGTGAACTTTTAGTGTCTCTATAGATTCCCAGAATCTAATAAATTAGGGGGAAACATAATAGCAACAACAAATGCAGACATCATACAGTGCTAAACTGAGTATGTGGTTCCCACTATGACATCTACAATGTTAGTTTCCACAAAAAAAAAAAAAAAAAAAAAACAAATAGTAGGGTCAGCAATTGCCCTCAGCAAAAACAATAAGAAGCAAAGAACTATCTGACATTAAAGCAAACAACAGGTGTCATTGTTGTTTGACTATCATCCACAACAGTAATGATTACAACAGCATTAATAGGGGGCACAGGAGATATATAAATCCATTAGTGGTAAAAGATGGTAAGACTACTATTAAGGGAAAAGAACATGTTATCTGAAGGTATATAGGAGCTTACAATTTCAAAAAGTGAACAGAAAGAATATAGAAGAGATGTAGGATGTGATGGTAATAAGGAAGGAGGAGAAAAATAAAAGTAACAAAGTGAAGGAAGAGTGAAACAGCAATAGTTTAACTCTTATCAGAAGGAATGAGAAGGAGAAATAAGAAAAACATACAAATGAAAAACAATGAAAACAAAACCAAAATATACTAATCAAAAACCCAATCCTCAATAGGCAAGGCAAGGAAAAATAACTACATTTTTAAAAATGCTAAAAAATAAAGAAGAAATGGGTATATGTGTATATGTCCATGAACCAATAGCATAGCAAAACACACAAAAAGAAAAGCAAAAGAAGAGAAAATATTTTTAATGAAAATTTAAGGAATTGTTTCCATTGAGGTGGTAAAAATAGTCAATGAGAGTAGATGGTCACTGTCTAGCCCAACTCTTTCAGTTCATTCTTGAGTTATGTGGCGAATGTGAGAGCAAGGGCTGACTGAGGGTTACTAATCTCTTTCTTTTTTAGTGTTGCTCACCAAATCACTAATTTGAGTTAAAAAATTCTCAGCTTCCCTTCTCATCAGGTGGGGGTCACTGCAGGGTTCTATGAGTAGTAGGTGGGTTTTGGGTCTAATCAGGCCTCAGGGGCTTTGCTGGACTTTGCTCTGTAGAGATTAGATCAATATATCCAAAGTGCCTGGCTGTTCCCGATCTCTGCTGGAAGTCTGGGTCCCAGGAGATGCCCTAGGTTTGTACTCATGGAGCAGGGGAGCCAGTCTTCCATCCTCTCTGTTGCCCGTGAATGCAGCCTTTCCGTACTTCCCAGGCTTAGTCCCTGGATGTGTACACACCAGCCCGTTTAGATTCCCAACCCACTTCAGCAGGTCACATGAGCCACCAGACTCAAAGCGGGAAGAGGGTGGGGTCCCCTTTGCTTTTTCAATATGAATATTGCTGATAAAATAATCTCTGTTCCTGTTTTGCTTTTAGGGTGCTAGATATACCTTAAGTCACGCATCAGGCACTTGCGTAGTCATTTGCTGAGATCTCCCACCTCTTGCAGCAGCATCTGCAGAGTGGCTGCCTCAGGATGGCCACTGTCCCAGTTCCCAGTGGTCAGTTGAGAAAAACCGAGTGTAGCATGTGGATCAGCTAAGTGCAGACTGCTTTTCTCACCTTGGGATTTTTCCATGCTAAATCTATCCTTTGTTTTTCTCTGCATTCTCCCTCCCTCTGTGCTCAGCCAGTGCCACCACCACAACCAGCTTGACTCCAATGTAGTCTTTCTACTTTGGTTAATGTACACAAATTTCTGAGTCTCTAATACAGTCTGGAGTGTCCACTATTGAGTTTTGGTGATATCTGTCTTTCACCCACCTTGCAGAGAAGCTGTACTCCTGCTGCTTGAATTATGAGTCACAGAGCAACTAGGAATATAACTTTCCTCTAGCCCACCATCTTGAATCCCCATATCTGAATTTTCACAAGTAATTGCTTCTTAAAATTTAAGTAGAATACACAATGTTGCAGCATAATTTAAAATATATTCTTTGCAAGATTGACACTTCTGGCAGTACAAATTAGAGCTGTTATAAATGCCTGATTTCTTACCACTAATACAGGAGGATTGAGTGACTGGTTCTTATATTGTGAAGAACTGTCACTAAGACATCCAATGTCTGTCTATCAAAAGCAAAGCAATTTTAAAACTTGAAAGCAAAATTAGATAGGGAAGGGCATATTTATTCAGAACAAGAAAAGAAATCACACATTTCAAATTTTATAAAGCTGATTAAACTGAAAACATAAGTCCAGAAAAAGAACATTGTAGTTAGCTGCTAGATAGGTATTTTTCCTACCTTTTGTGACTATTTCATCATCTCTTCATAAAATTTTGTTGTGCCAGTTATTATATAAAGATCAAAAGTAATGTAGTCTTCTAGGGTTGATACAAACTTTGTTGTTGACAATTTAGAAAATTCAGGCTTTCCTGCTAACTCTGGCAATTTGGTATTCCACTACATCTGGAACCATCAGACTTCATTAGAACAAGAGATGGCAGATGAGGTAAACTGCAAACCAGGGAGTTGGAATGCATAAAACGTGTGTCTTTATCCCCAGATGCTCTTGCTGCCTGTGGTGCTGGCATAGGTTTTTACCCAACAAACACAAAATTCCGGTGAATCAACACCATGAAGAGCTCATAAAAAATAAAAAGTACAGTCAATATATACCCCTAGTACTATTTTCCTATTAGAAGAGAATATCCATTTTGACTAGATGTTGAAGAGAAGTTTTAGCAACTTAATAGTCACACATCGGATGAATAGAAGCGTCTCCCAAAGACCATTTTCCTATGCAGTTACCCACAGTCCTCCAGTTCTGGGGCCTGTAGGAAGTGTTCACCTGTAACATAGCCCAGCCTTGCACTCTTGTGTCACTGCCTGGGATGTGTTTTTCACAGTGAGCAGAGGGACACCTGCATGATGTTTCTACACCCAAATATGTGAATGTCAATTATAGCCCACTAGTAAACTAAACGTATCCTAACTCAACTTACCGTGAGCCCAATCCGTGAAACGTTTGCAGCCTCTCTAACCTCACCAAACATGAGAACAGATATTGAGGGTAAGTCAGAGCAGAAACAGGTACTACTTGTAAACAAAGGCAGTGAAAATGTCTTACTCTTATAAATCTTTGAGACTCTGGAGCTCAAACTTCTTCAGCTTTTATAGTGTATATACTTCTGAAAATCAGATAACATTAGTTTATTAATTTCCATATTTTAGCAACAATTATTTAAGTATCTACCATGTGCCAGGTCTTGTCCTGGGCATTGGGTGAACATTAATAAGCACAATCTTGACTTGGAAGTGGGTTACAGAAGCGAAGCAAACATTCTCCAGAAAGGTTTATCACACACACGCACGCATGCATGCCTGCACGCACATTTTGACATCAACGAGCCATCTCTTTCCAACATAAATGTGAATATTACTGATAATATTGCTGGAGAAAATAAAACAGGTCTGAAGTCAATTATTTGGACTAAGCCATCTATCAAGATTACCCATTTGGAGTGGATGTGACAAAAGAGATGAACATCCAAATCAAGTCTTCTTTTAGAGACTCAAGACTCCAGGGAGCAAAAGTGCTTGTTTCTTCTTGGATTTAAATATTTAAATTATGGTAGATAGTGGTCATGTAGCCATATACCACTAAACTAGAGATACCAAGGCTCAAGTTTTTTTTAAATTTTTTTTATTAGAAGAATATAGAAATACAGTTGAGGGGGAAACATTATCAAAACATTATCAATCAATGGACATAAACTTTGTTGTTGAGGGGAAAAGCCAGATCATGGATGACCACCTTGGATTTTACCTATTGCAGTTTCCCCCAGAAGAACTCATGTGTTAAATGGGTAGTTCGTGGAGGAATGACATCAGCTTCTGGGATGGTTCCCCCATCTTCCCAATCTCCAGAGTCCTATGAGTTCTTCATATACCCTCCCCCCCTCCTCATCCCCCTCCCTACACCTCCAAGTATCCTAGAGAGCCATCCCCCTAATGCTCTGAAAGTCATTCAATTTTCAGTTTTGCTAGGTTAGCCGCCAGCCCTACTGCTTCCCCAAATATGCTAGCATCAACAGATGAGAGAAACCATTCAGCCCTTGAGTCTCTGAGATTGGGAGACTTCACTAAGCATAATTCTATCCATCTCCATCCATTTCAAGGCTCAAGTTTTAATGTAATGAGGGAAATTGGTGCGGTGAGGTGGACAGAATGTTTGTTGTAAGTTATTTGCCTACAAGTTTTAGTCTCAGATCTGAGATTTTCTGCTGCGCAAAACTACACCCCTCAAAGGCTTTGACTCATAACTTGGAAGAAACAGAGAAAACAACAGTAATTCATCTTTAACTCTGATATTCCCAAATGCTCTCAGTTAATAATGAGTTGGTATCTTAGTATTTCTGTTACACCTATAGGCCAAACAACTTAATTAGAATTTATAACTTAACATGTAGAAGTTATTTGAAAAAATAATATGAAGTAAAATTAAATTTTTTAAAATTTAATGTGTGCATGCCTGTTGGGTACCACACAACATCTCAAACTTTGGGATCAGATTGGATACTCCACACTTATTCTTGTGCAGCATTTGCTTTTATTTCATCAGTGGCTGAAAACTCAACATGAGAAAAGAATGAGCAACAGCCAGGACCTTGAACTAGCAGTTTATGCGGCGTCCAGCAGATGCCGCTGTGTTTCCCACCTCAGAGCCCTCCATATCCCCGCAGAGCGTACCTTCGGAACTGCTGCCTTACATTTGTTAACAATAATGCTGTGTTTTCTGTATTTTTTTTTTCAAAAGCAAGTCTTCAAGAACAACAGGAATAGGTGTGGTAAGAGTGGGGGAAAGGGAAAATTGAAATGGTGAGAGACTAAATCTGCATTTGTTGCTCTCTGCCATCAGATTACCCTCAGTACCCTGCCATGAGTTCATATTCATGCCAGCAAATCCGGTGAGCTTTAGTTCATTTCTGTAGTCTTCACCGCCCAGCGCTCCGGGAAGGGGCTTCAGGATTCTGCCCCTCATCACCTGTGTGTCCCCTTGCCTCTTAACACATGTAAATGAGCTCTGTTACTGCACAGCCATGCCTCTGTTTATTCTCCAGATACCCTTCTTGCTATTGTCTTAGTCCCTCAAGACTACTATAACAAAGTACCTGAGGTGAGTAACTTATAAAGAACATGGGTTCATATAGTTCTGAAGACTAGGAAATCCAAGATCAAGGTGCCAGCAGATTCACTGTCTGATGGCAACTTGTTGGCCATAGATGGTGACTCCTTGCTGTGTCCTCACACGGCAGAAAGGTAAAAAGAGCCAAACAGGCTTCCTCAAGTGTGCACCCCCTCCCCCTGTTTTTGAAGTACTGAGGATCAAACCCAGGACCTTCCTAAACCCAGGCAAGTGCTCTACCATTGAGCTACATCCAAAGCCCTTTTTTAATTTTATATTTAGAGACAGGGCCTCACTAAGCTGGCCGGGGTGGCCTGGAATCTGTCTGCCTCAGCCTCCTGACACTCAGAAACTACAGACCTTTGTCTCCACATTTGACTCCTCAAGTCCTTTGATGAGGGCTCCAGTCCCATCACAAGGGCTTCACCTTCAGGGTACCTCCTACAGACCCCACCTCTTCAGACTAATGCTTTGGGGGTTAGCCTTCAACAGGACTTTTGGAGATGTAAACATTCGAGCCATAGCACTCATCTGCTCAATAAATCATGAACATTTCTATTCTGCATCATAATGACTCTACCAAGTCATTTCTAAGAGCATATGTGCTGTAATTTCTTTCACCTAAAAAAAAACCAGAAGCTATCTATCACCCCTTCTGTATGATTTGGACCTGGAATGTTCTCCAAATTCTCATGTGTGGAATGCTTGGTCCACAACACAGCAATGTCCAGAGTGGATCATGAAGGCTGTAACCTCATCAATTAACTAATTCATTTGGTGAAGTGATATATTGAATGGAATACTGGAAGAGGCAGAAACTGTAGGCAGGTGGGGTATGGATGGAGGAAGTAGGTCATGGAACATATGTCCTTGGAAGACTATATCAGTCTCCCTGGCCCTCTTCCTTCTCTGTCTCTGTCTCTCTGTCCATCTGTCTGTCTTCCCCCCCTCTCCTGCCTCCCAGCTATGATGAGTTAAAAGCTTTGCTTTCCTTCTCAATTTTCTGTCTCCCCTCAGGCTCAGAGCAATGGAGCCAACCAACCATGGACTGAGACCTCTAAAACCATGAGCTAGAATAAGCCTTTCCTCTTTTCAGTTGTTCTTCAAGCGTTCTGGTCACAGGGATGAAAACCTGACTAACACAAGGATGTGTGTGTAAAGGGACCTAAACAATAAGATTTCTTCATTCCCCCATTTACTACTTGTAAAATATGTATTTGAAGTTGTAGGAAGACTCTTGAGTGGTCAATTCATGAAACCAAGCAGAGTCCACACAGCAATGGAGAATGGGGCTGGAGCAGTGACTCGGCAGTTACGGTGCTTGCCTAGCATGGACAAGGACGCAGATTCGAACCCTAGTACCACATAACACAACGAAGTGTCAGAGTAATAAAAATCACATGTAAAACTAAATAAAATTGATTCCCTCTCTCTCTCCCTCTCTCTCTCTCCCACTATCTTTAAAAAAAAAGTGGAGTATGGTATCAGATACCACCCTGATCCACATCCTGACTCTGTAATAAAGTAGTTAAATATTCATACTAGTGAACTGTGGTTGATTATATCTGCATATCGTAGTTCCTGCAGCAACCATTGAAAGTACAGCTCTCCCCAGATAAAACTATAAAAAGAGTATACTAACAAAAATATTCCGATAAATCAAAATGGAAAACTGAAAATGTTTCAAATAACCTTCCACAAGAATGTGGGAAAAGAAAAGCAGACCAAAACCAGAAGGACCAAACATAAAAACATAATAAAATGGTACACTTAGCTCCTAACATATTAATAATTAACTTTTATGTAAATGTTCTAAATATACCATTATTAGCAGGGTGGATCAAAATTATGATCCAATTACATGTTGGTTATAAAAAATCATTTCAAAGTAATGATAAATCGGTTAAAAGGATGTAAAAGAGGGGCTGAATCAGCGGCTCAGTGGTTTCAGCACTTGCCAGGCATGCATGAGGACCCAAGTTCAAACCTCTGCACCACGTACACAACGAAGTATCTGAGCAACAAAAGTCATATGAAAAACTAATAAAATTGATTCTTTCTCTCTCTCTCTCTCTCTCACTGTCCCTCTCTCTTTAAAAAAAAAAAAAGATGCAAAAGATATGCCAGTCATACACTAATCAAAAGAAAACTAGACTAGGGGCTGGAGCAGTGGCTCAGAAGTTAACGGTGCTTGCCTGGCATGTGTGAGGATGCAGGTTCAAATCCCAGCACCACATACACAACAAAGTGTCAGAGCAACAAAAGCCACATGAAAAACTAAATAAAATTTATTCTCTCTCTTTTTCACTGTCCCTCTCTCAAAAAAGAAAAGAAAACTAGACTAGCTATATTAATAAAAGATAGAATTGATTGCAGAGCAAAGAATTATCATGAAAGAGTGACACTCAATGATAAAAGTGTTATTCCCTTAAGAAGGGTAAATGGTTCTGAATCACGTTTATAGGGAAGAGTAGAGCTTCAAAGCATGCTAATGAAAACTGATGGACCCAAAAGGAGAAATGAATAGGTTCATATTTGTATTTGGGGATTTCAGCACCTCTCAGTAACTGGTAGAAAATTGGATACAAAATACCTGAACGACACCATTGACCAGAGTATCACCTATATCACTGAAGTCTCTGACATCAATGAGATCTAGCTGGTATTTATTGAGTACTCTACCTGACAGCAGCAAAATAGACACCACGTCAACACGCATTTGGGCATTCACCAAGATAATGATATCCTAGGTCTTAAACTGTAGCAAATTTTAAAAAATCATGCAAAGTATGTTTTCTGACCATAATGAGAAAAAATAGAAAATTCAAAGCAGGTAAGAGGAAAACCTCTACATATTTGGAAACTGAAAAACACACTTCCAAATACTCTACAAGTCAAAGAAGACATCTCAAGAGAAAATCTAAAAGCACACGGAACTGAATAAAAATAAAAATACACACCACAAGGGGCTGGGGATGTAGCCCAACGATAGAGCACTTATCTAGCATGTATAAAGGCTGTGAGTTTGATCTCCAATACCCCCACACACAAAAAAAAAGGAAAAGGAAAATACACCCTATATAAATCTGTGAACTTAAGGCAGTCCTTAGAGGGGAAATCATACTAAATTTATATTAAAAAATAAAGTTCTCAAATTGGTAATTTAGTTTACCACTTCAAGAAATTAGAAAAAGAACAAAATACACTCAAAGCAAGCAGAAGCAAGAAAATAAACACAAGATCAGAAATCAAGGGAGTTGAAAACTATCACAAAGAAGTAGAGAAAAACAGTGAAACCAAACCAAAAGTCATTTCTTTTAAAAGTTTTGAAATTTCAATAAAATCAATAGCTAGATTAATAAATTAAAATATAAGACACAAATTAAGAAGTTCAGAAATGAAAAAGGGGCTATCACTACAGATCCCCAAAGACATTAAAAGACATAAGGCAATAGTACAAACAGCTAATTGGATCCATTCCTCAAACACCAAAACTTATCAGAGCACACCACAGATGAAATAAATAAATTATACGACTAGTTCTGTAAGCTGCAGAAAGATGTCCGGTAGAGAAAGTATCCTACCCATAGGAGTGGCCAGCCAAGGGCAATTTGAGCTTGTAAAGCAACCATTATTATCAACTTGAAAAGAATAAGTTCATGCAAACAAAGCCAAAAACTCTGAATCCATGATTACAACTTAAGTAAAAAAGTGTCTGAAATATGTCAAAACACAGCTTGCTCTTAAGGCACTGGCTATTGACTGTTGTTTAACCATTAGGGAACGCTGTCTAGCAAGCAAGCCAGATGATGGTGGTGGTACAGTACAGGTTTGGAGAGTCAAGCAAATTATTTAAAACAAATGTTCTCCCACTCTTCAGACTTATTCAGGTTAGTTTGGTTAGAAAGGAAAAGCAAGAGCAGATGCTTCTTTCTGTGTCCTCCAAGGTGTCACCTCCCTATGCAAATTTGAAGCCTTTATGCTCTCACATAGCTTAAGCTTTTGTGACAAAATTCAGGAAATTTTACAGATGAATCTTGCTCTTTAGTTCTACCACTACTGCTGTGAAAACAATTCAACTAGACTGCATACCTCCTGGAGTAGAGGATGAGAAAGGGGAAAAATTATGGAAAAGAAGTGAGATCCCATGGGGTCTGGGCTGTAGCATATGCAAGGCCCTGAGTTTGATCCCTAGCACTGCCAAAAGAAAATTCCAGAAATGGATATCTGAAGACATTGTCCAGCCCCACAAAGAGAAGGGGAGCTATTTTGCTGAAGGGAAGGTAGGATGAGTCCCTTCCGACTTGACACTCTATGCTATTGAGAGAGAGTGCAGAGCTGTGGCTTGGGCAAGCCTTAGGGAGCGAGTGCGAGGGAGTGTGAGAGAGTGCGAGAGAGGGCAGAGCAGCGGCTTGGTCGAACGCTGCTGAAAGTGCAGGGCAATTTAACCGTGTTGTAGCCATTAATGTTGTAGCCCTTAGAAGCCCCACTTATGAATAGTATTTGGAATAGGCCTAAATTCCAGTTTACTAAGAACAAAGAACAACGAACCATGTTTCATACCACCAGATGAACTGACCCTTAGCAACAGCCAATCAGGAGCAGACGAGCCAATCTCTAACATTCTAGGAACATACCAAACTATATATGGTAGAAGTCCGAGACAGAGGGTACCATGGCTGATAGCAATATATCATATATGTTAGAAGATCAACCAAGCGTGTATTCTGCTTCCTTTGAATTTCCCGCTTTGCCGTGAAACCCTATGAAAATCCCGCTGTACTAGGGCCCGGGCTCTCCCTGGATCCGCTGCATCGGTGACAGAGGGAGCCCAGGCTCCAGTCTGCATTAAACGACCCTCACGTGTTTGCATCGGATTTGGCTCTTTGGTGGTGTCTGGGGACTCGAGACTTGGGCATAACACTATCTTCCTGCTATGGGGAAAATGCAGCACTCTTCAGAAAACTCTCGAAAGCATGCAATGGTATAGCAACAGACGAGCTCAAAGGATGTGACTATGCATCAACAACCAGCATAAACCCGGAGTCCTTACAGCCAGGGCTGCATTCCACATTATGGTGCTAAGAACGTTTCGTGACTCGGTGTCTCC
Source organism: Aplodontia rufa (assembly GCA_004027875.1). Lineage (NCBI taxonomy): Eukaryota > Metazoa > Chordata > Mammalia > Rodentia > Aplodontiidae > Aplodontia > Aplodontia rufa. Next base: position 21,550 of record PVKS010023378.1, read on the forward strand.
ACGTGGGGATGGTACAGTCATCAATGTGTTCTGACCTCTGGTGGTGAAAACGTTAAAATTTTGGACCATGAGTGAGTATCATATAGCAGCAGATCTATGAAAACTGGCTCCCAACTGAGAAGCCAGATTGTTATACAGAGCTATCATGTGGAACCACGTTTGCCTGGGCACGATGGGGCACAACTCGATTATGTGATGCTAGCATAACAACCACATCTCTGGAAAATTCTGAACCTCATTGTCAATCCTGAAAGGTCAACTTTGAAAGAGAGGATTGCTTAAAATATTCCATTAGGGCAAATTACAGTCTTTAAGGGGATGGAAGCGATTACTATCTCCCTATCTTTTGCAAAAAAAAAAAAAGAGTTACTATTTCTATAGGCATAATCATATCTGAAAGTAACTGTAGTTCTAGTTTCTTGCTTTGCTTTTTATTTATAGGTTGAAATTTTACTAGATAGTGAATAGAAGCGGTGATTTCTGTCATCTCATTCTCAAATGCAGAAGGAAAGCTTTCAGTATTTCACAATTATAATGTGTGCTTCAGGCTTTTTGTAGATTCTTTTGTTGAAATCAAGGAAATATCCTATTTCCAAGAATTTGTTAAAATAATGAATAGATTTAAATTTTATCTACACCTAAGAGATAACCATTCAACTTTTCTCTTTCTTCCCCATCTGTCAATGTCGGTGCTTTACCTATTAAACAACCTTGCATTCCTGGAATAAAGCCCATTCGGGCACGACGACCTCTGGGCTTTTGGGTGGTGGTTCTTTCGCTGGTCTGACACACAGGTGCTGATCACCACTCAGCTGAAGAGCCAAGGAGGACTGTTGTGGTTTGAACATGGGGAGTCCCTAACAGTCATGGTCTGCAGGGAGACACCATTGGGAGGTGCTGTGGATTTTTAAGAAGTGGCCACCGTGGGAGGCCTCTCGGGCATGGGGTGCGTCTTTGAAAGTGCTGTGGGAGTCTGGTCTCTTCCTCTCCCTATGCTTCTTGGCTCCTATGCAAGTGGTTTGCTCCACTATTTATTCCCAGCTGGAGGTGCTGTCCTATGGGAGTCCCAAAGCAAACGGCCACTTGATCTTGGACTGGAACCTCTAGAACTGTGAGTTGATTAGAGCTTTTCTCTCTGTAAATCAATTATTCCATCATAGTAATATGAAGCTGACTAGCGAAGGACCTTTACAGGCTTCTCTACCTGGATTTCTCTTATTACTGCCTGACTCACAACTCTACAGGTCTGCTCTGGTTTCTTCTAGCTCCGTCTTCAATTTATGAAGCCAGCTGGGCTCTTCCTGGGATCCACCCCTCCCACACTTCTCCATGGTCTAAAAATGTTATGTGGGGAGGAAGCTGGATTAGCCACAGGGCTGCCTTCTTTTGTTTTCTCTTTCTGGGATCACTTTCCTGTTACTGCCTGATGTTCAACATAGTGAGAACCATTGTCTCTTGTACATTGTCCACTCTTTTGTCATTTCAGGTAAGAGGATAAATTCAGTCCCTGCTATTCCATCTTGACTAGATGCAGAGGTCTATGTTTAGCTCAGTGGGTGTTTTTTATTTCTGTATTTTTTAAAATAATAATTTCCCACTCTATGATGAAGGTGACATTTGTAAGAGAAAATCAACACTATTAAGGTAGAGTTACATACAATAAAATAACAGTTTTAACTGTACATTCCAATGAGTTTGGCAAAAAGTCTATAAAACCATCAACAAAATCAAGGCCTGGGGCATTTCCATCGCTTTATTTATTTATTTTTTAAAGTAAAAAGATCCCAGACCCACAAAGGGCCTCGTGGTTTTATTTATTGATTTGTTTTCATTTGTTCGACATCGTCTTGCATATTGGAGGGAATGGATATTGACAAAGTAAGTTAAGCCCAATCCTAGTCCAGAATCTCCCCCCTCATCCACTACCCACATTTCATCACTTTAAAAGAGTCCCCTCTTGCTCTTTTGCAGTGAAAACCCTGTGCACGGCCCAATGATGACTGATGTGCTCTCTGTTAATGAAGATCAATTTTTCCTATTCTAAGAAAAGAGACTAGAGAGGGGGAGAAGCGGCCAAAGGAGTGTTAGGCTGGGGAGGGAATTGACCCACAATAAATTCCTATGATGTGTGCATCTGTGAAAGTGTAACACAAACTGCTTCATTATGTAAAACTATAATGCACTACATTTTTTTCCTATTCTAAGTTTCGTGTAAATGGAATCATGAGCTTCCCTGTCCGACTTGGTTCTATCAGCATACGATTTGCGACCTTCCTCTGCTTCACTGCCTGCCCATCACTTCCATTGCTGATCATGTTCCAGCGTGTGGCTATCTTACCACGTGTTTAGGAATTCATCAGCTGATGAATATTAAGGTGATTTCTAGTTTGTGGCTCCTGTAAGTAAAATTGTTGACATCTATCCTGGGTGTATAGGAGAATGATTGCTAGATCAAATACAAAAAGTGTATCTTGAACTTTTAAAAAATTGACCTGTTTTAAAAGTTCTGCAATTTAGCATAGCAATTGAGAGGACTCTGTTTCTCCACACCCTCTGGAGGGCTTGGTTTTCTCCAGTTATTCTCATGTGTGGTTTCAGCAGGGACCCTTTATGTCCTAATTTTCATTTTCTTAATAATCGAGGCTGAGGATTTTTCCTGTATTCCTCATCCATTCTTACATGTTCTTTAGAGAAATAGATTTGCAAGTCAGCCCACTTGTCTCTTTATTGTGTCACCTGCCTTTCTTCCTTTGGTTTTAAGGCTCTTTTATACATTCTGGAATCCAGTGCTTGTCAGACTGTACACATTACAAACATCATCCGTCAACAGGTCTTTCATTTTCTTAATCATTCATTAGCAAGAGAAGATTTCCAATTTTATTGAAAGTGAATTTACTGATTTCTTCTTCAAGAAACCTTTACAGTTTTAAGCTGGTAAAGATGTCTTAAATGTTAATTTTAAAGGCTATACAGAAACATAAAAGGCACATATACTTATGAAGCACCATGGGATGTTTTGAGCCATGTATACATGTGCAATGTTTAAATCAGGTTAAACAAATTTATGTACTCAAACATTCATCATTTTCCTTCAGGTGTATTTTATTGAATTTTTAATTTAAATTTTTATTTTTCTCAATTTTTTTCATAACAAAAGCATTTAAGCTTATAAATTCTCCTGGGAATATTTTTCTATATTCCTCAAATTCCTCCTGGAGCAGCGCCGCTCCATTTCTGGTTAACTCTTCCTCCCCAGGCCTGCAGCTTGCAGAAGCAGGACCAACAGGGCCCAGGGATGCTGTGGCCACTGCACACTGCAGCTTGGCCTCCTTCAGGGTGGCCAGGACTGTCATCTCTAGGAGAGATTAGCTTCTCAAAGGAGGTAGCTCCAGCAGACGGAATTATCCGTGCAGAGAGGCAGAAAGAAATTTCCAGAGATAAAAACAATTGTATGGAAAAATAAAAGCATATCTCATTTTTCATCTATAAAGTATTGAAACCAAGAGAAGGGGAGCAGATTCACTCTGAGGAAGGACTAGAAGCAGGAGCTCTATTCTAAATGAAATGATTTCACTGGCTGGTGTTGGCGCATTTGTAAATGATCTACGACCCTTCCACTGTGCCAGGGCAGCTCAAAGAAAAAGAGGCTGTGTTTGCCTCCCAATTTCCTGGCCATCTGCAGAAGGTTCTAAGCGTGTGGAATAATGCAGTCTGCATTTAAGACTAGACTGGATGTTCTGGGACAGGTGACATGGATATCTTTGGTGAAATCTACATTTTATCACATTTGTTCTCTCTTAAGTGAAAGGAGATGACATTCTGTGCTCTGGCCACATATCCGGGCTTCCCAAGGGACACCATAACATGAGGGTGTTGTTCTCCACGCATGTGTAATTGAGTATTTCCGATCATATTGTCTATGTATTAAGGCATGCTGCAATTTTTTTAATTTTTTTTTTTGAGCAGAGGAGAAGCCACTGTTGTTATTTCAATGCACAAAATGATTCACATGTCTGGAATGAAGAGACAATCCCGCATTGGAGCCACTGAGAATATCACGGCTATTGCTTTGCCGGGCAGGAGACCCAGGCTGGGACTAATCAGCTGACTGTCCCATGTGTAAAGCACTTCAGCTGCCTGCGATTCAGGGTTTCAACTTGCAGCGACCTGACAATTGGCTTGTAACTTCCACTGGGGTTTTCCATTAATGTTGTGAGAAAGGATTAAGAGAACGTCCACCCATCAGCAGTTTCTGCTCAGCTGAAATGGAGCCTGCCCTATCATTACAAAGACATTCTCTTCACTCAGAAGCTGTCCTGGAGATATTTGTTGCCGTTTTATTATGTAGGAAGATTTTTTTTAAAGATTATATTTTCTAGAGCAACCTAGAGTCTTAGGTTGTTGAAAACTGAGTGGAAAATACAAAAATTACCGTTTTCTCTACATGCTACACACTCCTCCCCAGTTCCTCCATATCAGTGTCCTGCACCAGAGTAGCACTTCTGGAACAATTGATGAACCTAGGCTGACACATCGTTGTCACCAAAAGTCAGTTTTCACTAAGTTGCTGAGGGTCTTCTTGAGTTGCCGAGGCTGACCTTTGGCTTGTGAGTCTCCTGCCTCGGCCTCCCAAATTGCTGGGATTACAGGCGTGAGCCACCGCGCTCAGCTAGTTCATTGTTAATGTTGTGCATTCTACGGGTTCGTAGAAATGTACGTACAGTATGTGTCCAACACTATAGTATCATACCAAGTGCCCTCACTGCCCTACAAAGCGTCCGTGCTCATTCCTTGTTCTCCTGGCCCTTGGCCTCTAGCACCACTGATCTTTTTATTATCTCTGTAGTTTTGTCTTTTCCAGACTGCCATAGTTGCAATCACCAAACGTTGCCTTTTCTGACCAGCTTCTTTCACTTGGTAATCTGTGTTTAAAGAAGCCTCGCCGTAGCTCAGCGGTTATGGTGCTTGCCTGGCATGCACAAGGATGCAGGTTCGAACCCCTGCACCATGTACACAATGAGGAGTTGGAGCAACAAAAGCCACATGAAAAACTCAATAAAATTGATTCTCTCTTTCACTTTCCCTCTCTCTGAAGAGGAGGAGGAGGAAGCAGCTCCATGTTGTTTAGCTGTGGTGTACACATGTAATCCCAGTGGCTTGGGAAGCTGAGGCAGGAGGATCACAAGTTCAAAGCCAGCCTCAGCAATAATGAGACTGTCGCAAAATAAAAACAAAAACAGGCTGGAGATGTAGCTCAGTGGTTAAGCACCACTGGGTTCAATCCCTGGTACAAAAACAAAACAAAACAAAAAAAAAAACCCCATGTCTTTTTGTGGCTTCAGAGTTGCTTTCATTATAGCACTGAATAATCTACCATCATCCAGATGTATCACAGTTTATCTCTTCTCCTACTCCAGGGCTTCTTGGTTGCTTTGAGGGTTTTGCAGTTCTAAATGAAGCTGCTGCAAACATGTGTGTGCAGATTTTGAGCAGACACACATTTTCCGCCGGTTTAGGTAAGTGGGAAAGGTGGTTGCTGAATCCTCTGGGACGAGCACGTGTAGGCTTGGAAGAAGCCACGCACAGGTTTCGCAGTGGCTCAAGCATCCCACCAGGAGCGCAGGCGGCCGCCCACTCCTCCATGGCTCTCCAGCACCTGGTGGTGTCAGTGTCCTGGGTTTGGCCGTTTTAAGAGGACAGTAGCACCACATTTCAATCTGCAGCCCCTACTGACATGTGCCACTCAACATCTGTTCATATGCTTGGTTGCCATCTCAGTTATCTGCTCTAGCTTCTGTTCAGATTTTTTTGTCCATTTGTAAATTAAGTACCCCATTTTCTCATTGAGTTTTAAGAGTTTGTGTGTGTGTGTGCGCGCGCACGTTGGATAAAAATTGTCTATTTGAAACGTCTTTGGCAAATACATTCTCCCAGTCTCTGGTTCATCTTATTCCCTTGGTGGTGTCTTTTTAATTTCAATGAAGCCAGATTATCAATTATTATTGAAGTTGTTTATATTTGACTCATTATTTTCCTTTCCCTTCTGATAAAGATTGATGTCTGGTTGGCATCCTGCTGGCCTTGGAGAGGTGACCAGCAAGGGCAGGGTGGGTTATTCTTTTCCTCTTCACTCTGTCCCTGGTGTTGAGGATGTGAGCATAAAATGAGATAATGGGGATTGGGGGGGACTGAAGTTGTGGCTCAGTGGTTTCGGTGCTTGCCTGGCGTGCACGAGTACCTGAGTTCAAACCCCAGCACCACGTACACAGCCAAGTGTCTGAGCAACAAGAGCCACGTGAAAAACTAAATAAAAAAAAATTGATCCTCTCTTTCCCTCTCTCTCTCACTGTCCTTCTCTCTTAAAAAAAAAAATGAGATAACAGGCAAGTTTTTAACTGAAAAGCAGCTACGCACATGTGGGGCATCGTTAAAAAAGAAAGGAGTATCTGGTTACAGTTGACCATGGTGCTGGAAATCCAAGTAACAAAGCGGCAAACATCATCTTTAATTCCAACGCTTTGAACCATCTCTGGGAAAGGGTGGTTCTGTTTCAGTGCCCACTGTGTTTGGAAGGACAGATTCTGTTTAACCGAGCTCTACCCAGACCCTGAACCCTCTCTTGGCCTTTCTGTGTACCTTTATAATAGGGTTTCCCTAGAAACCCGCATGCTCAGGATCTGATAGAGTCCTGAACTTTCACCATCCCCCATGATGCCTTCAGAGAGACCCGTGTTAGGAGGGTCCAGTCGGAAGCCCCACCCCTGTTATTGTCTCTAAATAATTTTCTGTTCATTGACACCCCCACCCCCGCCCCCTCTGCTGCTCCTTGACTTGGCAGTGTGATGGTTAAAGCTGAGTCCCGTCCCTCCCTAGCTGCAAAATCCCATCGCACTGGGGCCTGCACAGCCTCTGGTCCCATCTCGCCACCCTGTAACAAGTGTCATTGTTATCTTTTCTTTAACAGAAGCACCAGGAATTGTTTTGTGATGTGCAAGATGTCCCCAGTTTACATTTATCTCCTGCTTCAAGCTTTTTCTCCATTTGTTCTGATAAAAAGAAATGAAACTACAGGTAACTTTAACTGAATAATTGAAGACTAGAAAAAGAAACAGAGTTGGGACGGGAGGGTCAATTACATTGAATTTGCAAGCCCAGTGGTAGCCCTGGGGTCACGTGCAGCTGCACTGCGTGCCTGGCTGCAGGGCAGGTGGACCCCTCAGGCTGGTTGTGATAGCTGCCCACTGAGGTAAGACAAGGGGAGAAGAGGGAAAATCAGGAACGGTGCGAGAAAGATAGGAAAGAGCAACATATCAAGTTCCAAAATTGCTAATTTATGCTGCTGAAGATCTAGCCATCAACTATAGGAAGGAATTGCACAAATAGACATTTTTTCCAACCATGAAGATAGATTTTTCTTCTGACTGGTTCAATAATGCACACTCACTGCAGGAAACTCAGCCAGGGTCTGAAGGTGCGTCAGACACCTCTTGGTTGGCACTAAAATTGTTACTAAAGTTTAAAAACCATCTGCTTCGGCAGCAGCAGCTGTGTGCAGGGGCTTCACGATCACCAGTGGCAGCTCCACTCAGGCCCTGTGAGGCAAGGGCGTGCAACACGTGTGGGAACTGCTGGTCCTTAGGCAAGAACAACCCAGAAACACGGTGGAGTCGTGCTGCCGGGGTCACCCTCAACCAGTGGCTCTGGGGGAGTAATTCTGGGATGCGTTCAGAAAGCTCCTCAGAAGGTCCCAGGCGACTGAGCTCAGTCACTGCGACCTGAACGGTCCTTGGCTTTCCCTGCATTATTTCTTCCTGTGTCCCAGCAGCACTTCTAAAGCACCCTCTCTGGAGGAGGCCAGAACAAGACACCAAGAAGAAACACCCCAAATCCAGCCCTCCGGGTAGAACTACCATGAACACGTGGTTACCCTCTATTCGTGCGTGGAGTCACGTTACAACTCAGCATTATTGTTATTATTATCACTCCGCTCCTTGCTCCCAACTAAGTTCCTCAGCATCAGCTGACACTAACAGTGTGTGTCCTTCTCATAGGATCGTGGTCGGTCCTGAACCTGCTCACAGCCACGCACAGGCCACCCATAGGCCACCTATGTCCTGAGCACACTCACAGCACCCATAACCCACCTGCGTCCTGAGCCCGCTCACAGCCACGCACAGGCTATCGGGGTCCTGAGCACGTTCATAGCTATGCTCAGGCCACCAGCCAGGCTACCCTAGAACTCCGTTGACAAGAACCCAGCAGCTCAGTGGTTTGTTGTCTAAGGTTTTGTGTTGGTGGTACAAGATCCTCAGGCCCTAGGGCAACTTCCTGGGGAGCTGTCACCTGCGATGACAGCTTCTGAGGCAGCTTTATGGAATGGTGCCATCCATTCTCCATCCAGGTGTTTGCTTTTACTCGGACAGAGGAGAGAGACTGACTTAGACGTGCCCAGAGGCGTTTTCTTCTGGAACCTTCTGGAGTGGGTATGGAGAAGGTGTTACTTGTCTCCAGAAGGAAGCGGCTCACAGATGAAGTGACTGAGCGAGGCTCTTGTGGGAAGAGGGAGGACAAGCTCCCCAGCAGTTCCCCTGGCCCTTTCCACCGGATTGATATTTAAATAACAGCACATTCCCCCCAGCCAGTGACTCCGTGGCCTCACAGAACATGTGTATCAAATTGAGTGCCCTAGAAGTGGGGAAAGAATGGGAGTTATTCCCCACTGCGGAACGTCCCAGAATAGTTCCACCAGGTAAACACATTGTTTCCTATTAGAAATCCGTTTGGAAAACATTGGCTTTCTGAACTAGTCAACTGCTGTTGCTAAAATCAGAATATGATTAGTTACAAAGAAGTCCTTCCTACCAAGTGCCACTTCCAACAGGCGCGATGACTTGGAGCGAAAGCAGGAGGTGCACAGGATGCTGGTTGAGCCCCAGGGTGGCGGAGCCCCAAGGAAGCCTGCGCTCTGTGCCTCACCCAGAGGCCTCTGTGAGGCCCGAGGCTGTGTTGTGTGCGCACTGCCTAGGGGAGAACTGGAGGTGCTCGGGTGTTTCTGTTTTTATTTTATTTTATTTTTTGATCACAGGTCTGCCAGTGAAACTGGAACTGAGGCGTAGGTCTCCTTATTCTCAAACTTAAATAGCTATGAAGAGATGTTTCCTTAGGGACACATTTGTTTGGACCCATTTGTCCTGGGGTTAATTCAAAATTAAGACAGAAAAACCTCTTTACCAAGTGAGCACTTTGTTTTGAAGACGTTTTCTATGTCAGAATTGCCCATCCAAACCTGCTTCCAAGCCTGACATTCCTCAGCAATTCTATCGCAGGCCTCCCAGCATTCGTGGCTGCGGCGATGCCACAAACCCAACGATTGCCACATGTGACTTTCGTGCTGTTGCAGTTGGAGATCTTTCTAATAAAATTATGATGAAATTTCTTTAAGGAAAAATCTGCCTTAAGGACTGGATCGGGAAAGAAATCTACAAGAGACAGCAACAGTTCTTCCAAATGCGTATAATCCCGTCAAGGCAGCTGGGCTCTCTGACAGAGCCACCTCTGGAGTGGATGATTTGCCCACAGTCTTGGGCTGTGTGTGGTGAGGCAGGAAATGCAAGCCTTGGAAAGGGCGTGTGCTATTTTTAAAATGAAATGACTATAGCCTCACTCGGTGCTTCCAGACCTATTGGATTATTTCACTCATAATCTCTCCCTCCTTCTTGTACAATGTGTGTCGATATATAAAGAGCATTTAGGATGAACAGAAATAAATTCTCCCATGTCCACTAGTCTGGCAAACAGGGGGATTTGATCTTTGCAGAGTCTTATGTGCTGTGTGCATATGCACACGTGTGTACCCTGCACCTGAGGTAAAGGGTTTAACTGTTGCCCGAATGTGTTTTGAACACCCACTTTGGAATCACCCTTGCCATGCCGAAGCAAGAACAGTGGCCTTCTGAGATCCTGCTGCCTGGGATTTCCAGGTCCGATGGCTGCTACAGAGCTAGGTGGTCTCAGTCCCTACATCTCATGAATGTGGTCTTTGCCCTGGAACTCTTAGGGGCTATCCCCCAAATCTGGCAGATGAGAGGGCACAGTTGCAGCCCTGAGTCATTAGACAGAGAGGGTTCTGACCTTTGGGCCACTGCATTGCCTGGCAACTGAGGGAGCAGAAGTGGTGAAATGTCACGATTTCACTGAGGCCAAACATTCTCTGCATAACCACCCTGAAAATCATGCATCTCACTCTTATCTTCAGCTTCTGGGGAACTGAGAACATCCAACTCTCCAAAGAGATCCTCACATCTCTGGAGCAGATTCCCATCAGCCTTCCAGATAAGTGGCTACGGTGGCCACCCCTTACATTTATTTGATCAGTATTTCTTCTTTTGTGAACATTTTGCCTCTCATTCAATTTCTGGGATGGGATCAGGAATAGCAGCCAGTGGTTAGCAGAGGTGAGCATCTAAGTAGGTTTTTGTCTGGGGCCACCTGGGATCACCACCAGCTGAGGAAGGAGCAGTTGAACAGGGGAGAATGTGGACATCACCTAGAGGTCTGGACTTGAGGGAGAACTGCTCCCTCCACCTGGCTGCAGCAGCCTTTAGGTTGTTTGCATTGGAGAGAGCCTAGGTCTCCATTTTGGAATTATATTGATGGAAGTGAGAAAATGTGTACGCATGTTGTGGCCAAGAAAGGGATGGGGACCACACCTCCCTTGAGTGCCAGCCTGCTCCTCATGCCTGGTGGGTGCTTTTCCCACTCTGCTGCCCTGATTGTGGGAGTAATCTTTGAGCAAGATAGGACAGTAAGGTGTTGGGGTGTAGCCTTCACCCCCATTTCAACAGCTGCCCTAGGGCGATCTTGTTACTATTTCCATAAGTTCCTTCAGGAAGGGCTGCTA
>PVKS010023379.1:0-32466 GCA_004027875.1 Aplodontia rufa
TATATGTGTTATTACTAATACTCTTCTCAACAATCCGCAACAGTAGTTTGAGTAATGCAACTCTTACAACAATCAGAAAGTTTTCAGTTTAAGTAAATTCATAGTACATATAATTACTAAAACACAGCCAATTTCTAGAAGGGATGGTTTTGGCAATCTCCAGGGCTGGCTTTGCCTAGCCCATCCCCAAGTCTGGACTTTGTCAGACAGAACTTTGGTGGACATTGCCTCCTCCAGCAGGTAGCATCTATTCCCTTTCTTGTTCATCTTCTTTATTGTCAAATGTGCCACTCCTAGGCAATGTCATACCTCCCACTGATGGAAACAGACAGCAATGAGGTCATCATTCACAATGTCATGGCTCTTTGGAATCTGTTTGTATAGAAATCATCTAGATTTCCTGCCTTTGCAGTTCTCTAAGACTATCTACTTAATGTTGATATGCCACTACTCATGACACCGCATCATACTGTGAATCTTGGCTTCTGATCACTCTCAACAGTTATAACAGAGCTTCACTGATATTGACCACAATTGTGAGTCTTATGCGGAGTATGCAGGAAAATGTAAGGGATAATTGGTATTCGGGTCATGTTAAGATTGTTATTTGGAATTGGAAAATGTACACATAGAATGACCCATGTCTACCATTTATTCTCCTGAGCTTGTAAGGACATTATCATTGCATTCTTAGAATGTGACCAGTTTCAATGATGGTGGCACCCCTGCCCTTCATACATACCACCAGCAGGATGGGTAGGAGAGTAAAAAAGCCCCATTTATACAAGGAATGCCCGCCCAGCCTTTGGCCTATACAGCTAAGGACTAACCAAGCTGTGAGAGCTTGAGGTCACTGCATCAATTGAAGGGAAGAAAGGACATTAACAGCCTGTTGGGTTGTGGAACAATTATCCAGAAAGCTCTGAGAGGAGACTGGCAGAGTCACCCCAGAAGACAACCTTCTATACAGCACAGAGATCATGGGGGCACTTGTGGTGACTTCCCTGGGTGCCAGCAGACTCTATGGAGTGATGCCATGAGTGGGAGTCACATAGGGTGAAGGACACCTTCAACCACTGCCATCCTAAAGTAGCAGAGATGCCCCCACAACTGGAACACAGAGAGTTGGGAGCAGGGAGCCAATGCAAGGGCCTACACACACAGCTCAAGTCTAGGGGTCAAAGAATAACATTTAGTAGCCCAATAAGGTATGATCTGTGAATGGAAATAGCACTCCAGGCAGCAAGACCAGAGCGGTTCTATGGGGCTAAAGAACCCCATGATCACCCATGGGAGTGAATCCTATGCTGGCCCAGGCTGATCCCAGGCTAATCCTAAGCTCTGTAGTTTGACGTAGGAAATTTCAAGTGCACGGCTCCTTGAAGCACCTGGTCAGAGGCAGTGACCCCAACCATCAGGTATAAGTGTGGTGCTGGCTGAGACACAGCAAGAATGAGTGTGTGAAAGAAATATGGGCATAGATGTTAGAACTCAGAAGAGAAGCTGGGCAGGAAGGAAATTTGGAATTACAAACATACGGAGACCATCAAAGCACGGGATTGGGGGTTGGGGATTTGGCTCAGCAGCAGAGCGCTTGCCTAGCACTCCCAAGGCCCTGAAAGAAAAAAAAAAAAGCACAGGGTTGACAGTGACCATCTAGAGAGAAGAATCAGAAGAACTAGCACAGAAAAGAGCCTGAAATATAGACACAAGGGGCATCATCGGAGTAAATTATTGAAGGCTTCAAGAATAAAGGTGTGGTCAGTAATGTTCTTCTTGCTGAGAGGTTCAGTAGGAGGAGGCTTCAAACTGCTACTGACTTCATTGACATATAGGGGTGGGGACAACCTTTGCAAATTTAGTTTTAGATGAGTGCCCAGTGAGAATGAATAAGAAACTAGCAAACAGGGACAGTGAATGCAGACACCTTACTGCAGAAGTGCAGAAATAAGGAACGGAGAGACAGTAACTGGATAGGATGAGGAGTTGAAGCAGGGGTTATTTTTATTGACTCACTCACTGGCTGAAAGCTGATCCCCAGGGGTTGAGGTGGTGAGTTGGGAGCTCCTTTGTCAACATGACCTGGAATGAATGTTCTGGGAGGAACTGGAGGCCACTGGTAGCATCAGCTATGAACCAGTGCAGTGACTGGAATCCTGTACTCCCTGTACACGCTGATTACTGCCTACATCAGCAGCACATGACAGAGAACCCAAAATAACAACGGCTCACACAAGAGAGAAATGAATTTCTCTGGTCAGGAAATCTGAGATGTTCAGCCCACATCTGGTGTGGCACCTTCAAGATCGTTACGGAGGCAAGGTATTTCTAGCTTGTTATTCCTCCATCGTCAACAAACGGCTTTCCGCCACCTCATGGTTTGACAACCACATGTGCACATGGAAACTTCTAGAGCCCTTCCTGAAATGTAGATAAATGATTTCCATTTGTGTTCACTGCCATACTTAGTCTTAAGGGAGGCTGGAAATTGAGGGTGTGTGTGTGTGTGTGTCCATCTGTCTGTTTACATATCTTGCTAAAAATTTTTTGTTTTGATAGTTGGGATTGAAACCAATGGCACTTTACCACTGAGTCACATCTCCAACCCTTTTTATTTTTTATTTTGAGACAGGGCCTCACTAAGTTGCTTAGGACTTTGTTAAGTTGCTGAGGCTGCCTTTGAACTTATGATCCTCCTGCCTCAGCCTCCTGATTCGCTGGGATTACAGGTGTGCACAATTGTGCCTGGGAAAATTGAGGGTTCATTAAGAAGAAAAAAATGGAACCGGGGAAGGTTGATATACACTGTAATCCCAGCTACTCAGGAGGCAGAGATAGGAGGATTGAAAATTCAAAGCCAGTCTGGGCAACTTAGTAAGACCTTGTGTCAAAATAAAACAAAAAGTGGGGATGTAACTGAGCAATAGAGAACTTACAGACCATGTGGAAGATCTGGGTTAAAAAAAAAAAAGAAGAGGAGGAGGAGGAAAAGAAATGAAATTAGAGAAACAATGTGGGGTTTGGGAGCAGGGCCAGAAGCTTCTCCCAAAGGCAATGCTGATGTTTGCCTTGTTTTCATTAGTATCACCCCAGTGTAAGACATGGGCCCAAGGTTGAGTAATTGGTCCAGAAGTAACCTTAGGACACCAGGCAGGCAAACAGCATCTGAGGTGGCCCAGTAGGAGGAGACTTTGCCCAGTGGTGCTCTTCACTGGCAGATGGTGGCAAATTGCTCCCAAGTAGTATAACTGCTCAGTGTACATGAAAAGGAGCTTTTACTCTTGCACAATCTTTGTCCCTGTAAACCATCACCTTTCCCCAACCTAGAAGTAGGAGCCCAAGCCAACTGACAGCTTTATAGTCAACTTTCCTCTACTACTTCTCTTTTTTATTTATTTTTTATTTTATTTTATTTTTTAAAGAGAGAAGGACGCAGAGAGAGAGAGAGAGAGAGAGAGAGAGAGAGAATCAACTTTTATTGAGTTTTTCACATGGCTCTCATTGCTCTGACACTTAGTTGTGTGTGTGGGTACTGGGGTTTGAACCTCATATATTTGCGCATGCCGGGCAAGTGCCGTAACCACTGAGCCACCGCTCCAGCCCCCTCTTTTTTGTTTAAAAAATTTTTTTTAGCCAATCTTTCACTACATTGCCCCAGCTGATCAAAAACTCCTAGACTCAGGGCTGGAGCGGTGGCTCAGCGGTTTCGGCGCTTGCCTGGCAAGCGCGAGGACCCCGGTTCAAACCCCAGCACCACGTACACAACTGAGTGTTGGAGCAACTAAGGCCATGTGAAAAACTAAATAAAGCTGTTTCTCCCTTTAAACAAACAAACAAACAAACAAACAAAACAACTCCTAGGCTCAAGCAATCCTCTTATCTCAACCTCCCAAGTAGCTGGGACTAGAGGAACGTGCCACTATGCCAAGTCCTCTGCTATCTCTTGCTCCTATCCCCAGGTAAAACCTCTGTGGTCTGCCTGTTCTGGTTCAACTCTCCATCCCCATCTCCCCAAATTGTTCCATACTGTATTTGATAGGCCTGACTCAGCCATCTCACCCTGCCGCTGTTCGTGATTGAACGAACTGTGCTAATACCTTCACACGCATGATCTCTGTTATGCTTCGGATCTTAAATATCCCCCGAAGGCCCATAGTCTAAAGACATCATTGACAGCCTCTGGTGGTGTCGAACCTTTAGGAGGTAGTCGAACCTTTAGGATGTGGGACCTAGTAGAAGGAACTTAGGTCACTGGGGATGTGCCCTTGAAAATGATATTGGGATCTCCAGTCATTTTCTCATTTATGGGCCACCATGAGGTGATCAGAGCTCCTCTTCCAGTGCTTCTACCATGATGTACAGTACTGCCCCAGGCCCAAAGCAACAGGGCCCAGGAACCATGAACTGACACCTTTGAAACCATGAGCCACAATTGACCTTTCCTTCCTTTAAGTTATTTATCTCAGGTATTTGTCGCAGTGATGGGGAACTTATCTAACACAATGTTTCAGTTTGTATTATTGCCGGTCTTCTCTTCTCCTTGCATTCATGATGCAGAAACTTTGAGAACGGGAGACCTCATATTTTTCCTGTATTCCCAGCATCCAGCACCGTGTGGCACTTTCACAGGGCCCCGGCTCCAGCCAGCTGGCATACAATAAGTGGTTCTCACACTGAATTTGCATCTTGCATCAAAATGAAGCAAGATGTTACACAGCACAGTGGCTCCACCGCCCTCCCCCATTTTATGACTAATTTTTCTTGAGCAACAGTGACCACAAAAGGAAAATGATTCCCTGCCATCCCCTTTAAAGGACATAACTTTCTTGGGTGTTTGACACTGACACTGTTTTTTGGAGTGATAATGAATCTTACACAAAGCCATCTTCTGAGAGGCCTGTCCATGCAAAAGGAGGGTGCGGTAGTGCTGAGTAATGTCTCCCTGACAACTCTGACTTGGGACCACCGAGGGCGATCTATGTGTCTAAAGGCAGGGATCTGGGAGAAGGAGAGTGTTATGATATGGATCTGAACGAACGTCCTCAAAAAGCCCATGTGTTGAAAGCATGGTCCCCAAATGCACTAAGGTTCAGAAGTGGAGCTTTTAGGTAATGATTGGATTGTGAGAGCTTTAACCTCAAAGATGGATTAATCTTTGAATTACCACTGATAGCTGAACAGACTACTAGGAGGTGGGAAGTAGTTGGAAGAAATAGGCTACTGTGGGCATGATCTGAAATGGTTATCTTCTCCCCGGTGCCTTCCTTTCCTTCCCCCACCCTCTCTGCTTTCTGGCTGCCAAGAGCTGAGCAACTTTTCTTCACCATGCCCTAAGGCCAAGATGATGAGCCTCACTTCTGGCCCAGAGCAGGGGAGCTGGCTGACCATGCCCTAAGACCTCGGAAACCATGCAAGTTGTTCTTGTCAGCAATGCAAAGCTGACTAACACAGGAAGTATGTGCCCAGACCCTCCCTTTTACTTAAAATCTTTCATTTTCCATCAGAGAAATGAAAAATTATATTTAAGAAAAGGACATTTCATTCTTCTAATCCAAATATGACCAGCTATTTCTAAGTCTGGATTTGAATTTTTCCGTTATGAGAGATTCTCCCGGACCTTCAAATCACTAGTCCCATTGTAGTAGTGGAAATCTGTGATAGCTGCACGTGGTTAGAAGTAATATTCCTGCAGCTATTTGATGTGAAACACAGATGACACTGACCTCTGAAAGTACCCTCAAGCCTGATGTCACGCAAACATTCTCTGTCCAACTAGCTTCACGTCCTATTCCAGTGCGTGCTGTTATGTGCGTTTGGATAGTTGGGGACAGCAGAGAGGAAGGATGAGATGACAAAAGATTGCTGCCATCTGTTTGGAGTTAATGTTAGGAGCTCTCTTATCTTTCTGAGAACTGGAAAATCTCTAGGGAAATAAATAATACATGGACTCAGAAATCTCTATTAGTCATTTTTTTTGGTAGGGAAATACAAAGAGGAATTTTCCAATGTCCCCCATCTGACCTTAGTGTCCTCACACACATCTCAAATGATATCATTGAGCTGGAGGTAGATTTACTCCTTGGTCCCAGGGAAACTTTTCAAAAATCTTAGGGGATATAGTTTCGTGGTACAGTACTTGCCTAGCCAGTAGAAAACATTGGTTTTTTTTTTATTTGTTTGTTTTTTAAAGAGAGAGGGACAGCGAGGGAGAGAGAGAGAAAGACAAAAACAATTTTATTTAGTTTTTCATGGACTTTCGTTGCTCAGACACTTCATTGTGTATGTGATGCTGGGGTTCAAACCCGCATACCCTCAAATGCAAGGCAAGTGCTATAACCGCTGAGCCACCGCGGCAGCCCCCATAACACTGGTTTTAATCCCCAGCACCACACCCGCACAAATAAATCCTACCTAGGGCTGAAGCAGTAGCTCAGTGGTTACAGCAATTGCCTGGCCTGAGTGAGGTTGCAGGTTTGAACCCCAGCAACATGTACACAATGAAGTGTCAGAGCAATGAAAGTCACATGATAAACTAAATAAAATTGATTCTCTCTCTCTCTCTCTCACTGTACCTCCCTCTCTTAAAAAATAATAAAAAATGCAAAGCCTTATTCTGCTTTCAAATGTCAAAAAGTATGATTATAATTCTAGGTAGGGTTTTGTTTTTGTTTTAAATGGAGAGGGGGACAGTGAGAGAGAGAGAAAGAGAGATTCAATTTTTATTTAGTTTTTCATGTGACTTTCATTGCTCCGACACTTTGTTGTGTACGTGGTGCTGGGGTTGGAACCTGCATCCTCACGCAGGCCAGGCAAGTGCCACAACCGCAGAGCCACTACTCCAGCCTCAAGTCTTTACATTTTAATTATGCTTCCCTACTCATTTTATTTTTTTCAGTGCTAAGGATTGAATCCAGGGCCTTGTACATGCTAGGCAAGCTCTCTATCATTGAACCATACCCCCAGCACTTGAAATGCATTATTTTTCTTCAAATATATTTGGGGGGGGGGTGCTAGGGATGTGATTCAGTAGCAGTGTGCTTGTCTAGGATGTGTGAGGCCCTGGGCTCGACCCCTAGTACTGCCCCAAACACCCAAACAAAACCCCCCAAACATGGGCTGGAGAAGTGGCTTAACAGTTGGAGCACTTGCCTGGCATGTGCGAGGACCCAGGTTCAAATCCCAGCACTATACACAACTGTTGGAGAAATGCAGGCCAGATGAAAAAATAAAGAAGTTCATTCTCTCTTTCCTCTCTTCTCTCTCTCTTAAAAAAAAACAAAACAAAACATTTGTTTTACCTCTCTGCCTTCTGCCCTATAAGAACACAGCTTTTGTGCCCTCTGGAGGATGTAGCAACAAGGTGCCATCTAGGAAGGAAACATCAGGTTCCTCAATTGACATGAGAAAGAAGTTTCTGTTGTTTATAAATTACCCAGGATCAGGTATTTTTGTTACAGCAGAACAAACAGACTAAGACAAATACCATTTTATATTACTTATATGACCCATGTTGTGGTTTGGATCTAGACTATTCCCCGGCAGTTCCTGCATTGAAGGCTTGGTCCCCAAAGCAGCAGTGTCCAAAGGTGGGGCTTTTAGGAAATGGTTGGATCATGAGGATTCTAACCTCATCAGTGGATTGATCCATTGATAGCTGAATGGACTACTGGGAGGTGGCAGAAAAGTCACGGGGCTACGCTCATGGGGACTCCTTCCCGCCTCCCTCTCTGCTTCCTGGCTGCAGGAGCTGAGCAGTTTTCCTTTGCCATGCCCTTCTGCCATGATATTCTGCCCAAAGCAATGCAGCTGGCTCATCAAGGACTGAAACTATGGGCTAAAATAAATCTTTTCCTCTCTAAGTTGTTCAGATCAGGTATTTTGGTCACGGTGATGAAAAGCTGACTAACACAGCCCACAATGAAGGAAATGCTAGATTTGGAATCTAACTTGGCAAGATAATATTCATATGGTTACAACTGTGTCACTTAACAATGGGGACATGTTTTAAGAATTTTGTTAGATGATTCCATCATTGTGAGAACATCATAAATCATACTTACACACAACCTAGTTGTTTAGGTCAATCCTTTGACATGGTGTACCATTCTTAAAGAAAAGGAGGACAATAGACATCATGTCCCTGGAATGAGGCTTTAGTTCCTAGGAACCTAGCCAAGTTGAGAGGAACAAAGAGAGCAGGCCTAGGCCATGAATGCCCAGATAAACCAGAAGGACGTCTCCTCATGTATCTGGGAACTAGGGCAAGGTAGCGTTATCTGTAGAAAGATGTTTTTTGTTTTTTGTTTTGAAAAAGGGGACAGTGAGAGAGTGAGACAGAGAGAATCAATTTTTATTTAATTTTTCACATGGCTTTTGTTGTTCTGAGACTTCATTGTGTACATGGTGCTGGGGTTTGAACTTGCGTACTTGCCCATGCCAAACAAGCACTGTAACCGCTGAGCTGTAGCCACTGCTACACCCCTGAAAGGTGCTTTTTGCACACATACCAGAACAGTTGCTCTTTGAGATGCTGGTCATGTAAACAAACTAAGCCAGTCAATGCTGATGATGTCTCTACTTCTGCAACCTAACACATGAAACCCCTCTCAGTGGCGATTGATATGGAACTTGGCACTGTGGAAAGGATATCTTTCACTAGGTATGTGGCACACACCTGTAGTCCCAGTGGCTAGGGAGGCAGAGGCAGGAGGATTGTAAGTTCAAAGTTAGCCTCAGCAACTTAGCA
Organism: Aplodontia rufa; assembly: GCA_004027875.1. Taxonomy (NCBI): domain Eukaryota; kingdom Metazoa; phylum Chordata; class Mammalia; order Rodentia; family Aplodontiidae; genus Aplodontia; species Aplodontia rufa. The sequence continues at coordinate 8,747 of PVKS010023379.1, forward strand.
AGGCCCTAAGCAAATTAGTGAGACTCTGTCTCAAAAACAAACACAAAAAAAAAGGGCTGGGGATGTGGCCCAGCAGTTAAGTGCCCCTGGGTTCTATCCTAAGAACCAATAAAAAAATGAATAAATAAAAATAAAGAAATTATGTGTTGCTTATGCAGCAGGCTGCCACTGGAACAAAACACCACGAGGGAGAGAAGACACGGCTTGGCAGAGCACAGTGAGTAGTAACAGAGATGGTATCTGTTCAGTCTGTTGCCACTGGACCTTTCCTATAATCATTTCTCAATAAAGCCTTATGCCCTACACACCATCTCTGAGTATTTTCTTTGGTTTCTCAGCAATCTATCCCATTGCCCTGTCACAACTGGGCTCTGTACCTAACACATGGCCTCTTGATGCAATCAATCGATGCAGTTAAACACAAGACATATGAGGCTGCTCTAGGCGTAAGAAGAAATATTATTTTGTGACTTTTATGGTGTGTGTGCATGGTACTTGGGATTCAACCCAGGGATACTCTACCAATGAGCTACATCCCCAGCCCTTTCTTTTTATGTTTTATCTTAAGAAAGGGTCTCACTAAGTTGCCAAGTCTATTATGTATGTATGTATGCATGTGTATATAAGGATTACTGAGAACAGAGCATTCCAGCCTTGTTCCTCATTTTAAGAGGTATGCTTTCACTAGGTGTGGTGGAGCAAGCCTGTAAACTCAGTGGCTCGGAAGGCTGAGGCGGGAAGATTCCAAGTTCAAAGCCAGTCTCAGCAATTTACTGAGGCCCTAAGAAATTTAGATATCCTGTGTCAGAATAAAAAATAAAAGGGCTGGGGACCTCACTTGGTGGTTAAGTGCCCTTGGGTTCAATCCCTGGTACAGAAAAAAAAAAAAAAAAGAGGTATGCTTTCAACATTCACCATTATTGTGATGATGTAGGGATTTTTCTTTCTCTTTCTCTTTTTTTTTTTTTTTAGAGAGGAGCTGGAGAGAGAGAAAGAGATCAATTTTGTTTTTTTTTTTTTTCATCTGGACTTTGTTTCTGCAACATTTAGCTGTGTATGTGGTGCTGGGGTTCAAACCCAGATCCTTGTGCATGCCAGGCAAGCACTCCAAACGCTGAGCCACTACTCCAGTCCCCATTGTAGGATTTTTTTGTTGCTGCTGGGGATCAAACCTAGGGTCTCACACATCCTGTGCAAAATTATCACTGATCTATACGCCCAGACCAAAACCCTTGCCTTTCAGTCTTATAAAACCCCTGTCCTGCCTGCCCTCAGGATTGGATGGAAACTCACATGAATAAATCTGGTAAAATCACTTGGCAAAGAAATGGATTATTCGCACAAAAGGGGGTTGTTGTTTATTGCTACTAACATTGGTAGAGGTAATGTGGAATAACAGATATAGTTTGGAATTTGAAGCTAATAGAATCTAGATCCATACGCAGCCACCAGTGTGACCTTGTACTTGTTACTTTAATCTGTTTCCTTCACCCAAGACAGGCAAAATACTTGGCATATAGTACGAGCTCAGTGAATTTTTGCCACTGCTAAACGAAATGTGGTGCAAAGCGCATCAAAGACTCCATAAATGAAAGCAGTAAATCCTCCCTGGGTTCCAGACTCCGAAGTCCCAAAGTAATTTCGCAGCATAGTGCCCCGTTTCGCACCAGGTGGGTGATAAAAGAGAACTGCAAAGAAACATCCTCGAATCTCCACCGTCCGGCTTCCACGGAGCCCCACGTTGCATCCAACATCCTTGAATTTGGTGAGAAATTGAAAAATGACCGGGAATGGGCAGACCTGGCCATTAATGTCCGCTTGGGGGCTCCAGTTCCCACTTCCGGGACCAGTTGAACCCAACCAGGAGCTGGAGACCAGGTCTCAGCTCCCCGGTCGGGGTTAACGCGTGCTTTCCCTCCTGCAGTCGCAAGGAGGCGCTCGTCCCACCCGTTGCCCGGTAGGGGTCCTGATTCGCGCATGCGTGATTTCTTTCCTCCAGCCCCACCCCCTCCTCCCCCGACCAGTGGTGTTGGACCAGTTACGTTCGCGCGGCGTCCTCCACGCATTCTCCGTCGCAGCTGGCGGCGGCCGGGAGCGGAGCGGAAGTCCTCAGCACGCTTACAGCTGGAGGAGGGAGGGGTGAGAGGAAAAGCGGAGCCGGAAGCGGGGTCGGCGAGCCTACCTCCCCGGCACCCGCGAAACCGCAAGGGGAAGGCGCCGGTCGGGCGGGTGTGGCCTCGGGAGGCGGAGGGCGCTGCGATTGGTCCCCGGCTCGGGCGACGGCGACGATTGGCCCCCGAGTGCGGAGCGAGGTAAGGATGGGTGGCGGCCGTTGGAATTCAAAAGTGGCGGGTGTGGCGCGGGCCTGCTAGGCGCCCGAGTCTGTAGCGCGCGTCCACCGCGTCGCGAGCGGGCGAGAGAACGCGGGTCCTGGGAACGCGGGCGCCCTGTCCTCTTCCACTGCACTCTCCGGAGCGTGTGGTGCCGAGGTGGCCATGGAGTCTCAGGTGAGTAGGGTGGGCGCGGGCCCCCGGCCGCGATGAAGAACGACAGCCGACCCCCCCACGCCCGCGGCACCCGGCCTGGCGTGGCCGTGCGTGCCTGGAGGGCGGAGGTCCGCGCGGCCCCGCGACGAGTGGGACTGGTGGAAAGGGCAGTGGAGACCGTGGGGAGTGGCCCCAGGAGCTCGGATGCGACGTCTGTCTGTCTTCCCCCAGCTTCAAGCCTCGGAAACCGGGCCTCTCTTTCATGCCTCCAGGATTTCCCGTTTCGAATTCTGTCTTGTCTGACACGTTTCCGCCTCTCCATTCTTAGGATTGTCGTGTGTGAGAAGGGAGAGTTCTGAGATGATCTCTAATTCTGGGGAAATGGTGTCTGAGGCCAAATCCCTGCTGTTGGACTTCTGTGTTGTTCTCTTTCTCCTTCGTGGTGTGGAAAAGGGAGAGAAAAAAATGGGTAATCCGGACTGAAAGACTGGATCTTCCCTCATCTAAATTTTGCTGAGATTCCTGCCCAGTGGGATTGGTTGACTTTTAATTCTTTCTCTTATCGGCGCCACAATCATTTGCAGCAATCCTTTCCCCTTGTCGTTGGGTGTATGTATGCGACAGTAAGCTTGTACTGACTCCTGGTGTCTGGAAAGGTCTCTTGTCTTTGTTTACTATACTTTCACGTTTTTATTTCCCAAAGTTAGGGTTTGTACCCCGGCAACCAAAGAGCAGAAACGTGTGATGTGACTGAAAAATAGTAAAAGCCTTCTCAGATCTGTTCACCAAATATTTACTGAGCACCTACTATGTGCCAGGCGCAGTTGTAGGCACTAGGATGTACAGTGAATGAGACAAATCCCAGCTTTCCTGCCATGCAACAGACCCTGGGTTTGATCCCCAGCAGCCAAAGAAATCTCAGCCATCATGGAGCTGCTATTCTGTGAGAAGAAAAACAAGTGTAATAAGTAAATTATATGACTTGGCTATATGTGCTGTGCATAAAAGGAAAAATTCAAGCAGGTTAAGAGGAAGGGCAACTGGCATGATAGTATTAAATAGAGTGGTTTCTGTAAGCCCCACTGAGAAGGTTAGAGTTGAATAAAGACCTGAAGAAGATAAGGAAGATAAGCCCAAGTTAATACTGAAGAACTCAGTAGAGTCCCTAAAATGTTGTACAGCAAGGAGGCCACTGGCTGGAATGAAGTGAACAAATGGGAAAGCTGTGGGAGTGAAGGATCGGGGTTGCTGATCAAGTTTTCTTTCTTTTTCTTTTCTTTTTTAAGAGAGGGGGACCGTGAGAGAGAACCAGTTTTACTTGGTTTTTAATATGGCTTTCAGTGCTCAGACACTTTGTTGTAGTACGGGGGTTCAAAACTGCATCCTTGTGCCTGCCAGGCAAGCACCATAAATGCTGAGCCACCTCTCCAGTTCTCAAGTTTGCTTCTAGTAGGAGTCAGTGTGAGGACTTTGACTTTGCTTAGTAAGATGGAGATTCACTGGATGGTTCTAAGCAAAGAAAGATGAGATGTCTTAAAAATATTTTAAGAGGGCTGGAGTGGTGGCTCAGCGATTTCAGCACTTGCCTGGCAAGCAGGAGGACCCTGGTTCAAACCCCAGCACCACGTACACAACTAAGTGTTGGAGCAATGAAGGCCAAGTGAAAAACTAAATAAAGTTGTTTCTCTCTTTCTCTGTCTCTCTCACTGTCCCTCTCTCTTTACAAAAAAAAAAAGAAAAAAGAAATTTTAAGAGTATTGCTCTACTGCATGAAGATTAGACTGTACAGGGAATGAGGACAGAAACAAGTCTATTAGAGTGTAACAGATTTTCTCAGCCTTGAGTTATTGGCAGTTTACTGGGTATGTGTGGGGGTGGAGGGTGCACTGTACATTTTTAATGCTTAGCAGCATCTATGGCCTCTACTCACTAGATGCTAGTAGCAACCCTCTTCTAGTCATGTCAGTGTTAAAATGTATTCAGACATTGTTAAATGTCATGGGGGGAGGGTAAAACTACCCCCAGCTGAGAACCACTGGAGTATGATAATCCAGGTGACTGTGATGACCTGTAGAGCAAGTTTGAATGGGTGGTTGAATATCTAAAGGTCAGTTATTGGACATTAAAAAAACAAAAAAACAAGGGATTGAACCAGGGGGCGCTTTATCACTGAGGTACATCCCCAGCCCTTTTTATTTTATTTTTTTAAATTTTGAGACAGGGTCTCCCTAACTTGCCAAGGCTGACCTCAAACTTTGCAATCCTCCTGCCTTAGCTTCCTGAGTTACTGAGATTATAGGCATGTGCCACTGCACTCAGCCAGTTACTAGATTTCTAAGTGAAGTTGAAGAGTTGGTTTAATGTTTTGTTTTTTTTTTAAAGAGAGGGATAGTGAAAAAGAATCCGTTTTATTTTTATTGTTTTATGTGGCTTTATTTGCTCTGACACTTTTGTGTGTATGGTGCTGGAATTCAAACCTGTGTCCTTGTACATGCCAGGCAAGCACTGGAACCTCTGAGCCACCACTCCAGCCGCCCCTCCCCCTTATTTTTAAAGAAAGGGACAATGAAAGACAGAGAGAGAATCAATTTTAGTTTTTCATGTGGCTTTCATTGCTCAGACACTTTGTGTACGATGCTGAGGTTGAACCCGTGTGCTCTCACTCCGAAACTACTGAGCCACCACTCCAGCCTCTTTTTCTTCTTTTTGGTTCTGGGAATCAAATTCAGGGCCTGACATATGCTAAACAAGTGGTCTACCACTGAACTACATCTGCAGCCTCTGAACACATTTTCTGAATCCAAGGAAGTAGGTTTGTATTAAATCTATTCTGGTAGTGTAGAGAGGAAGAAGGGCATACATAGTATTTGATGTTGGAATACTTAAAAATTTGGTTTTTATACTATATTTGATTAAACTAAATAAAAATAAACATTCTTTGTGTGCATTTCTGCAGTTGGTGGGGGAAAAATCCACCTCCTTTTAATTTGTATGGTTTGGATGTTTACCATTTAAGTATTCCCTTATTGGTAGACATTTATTTTTTTGATTTATTATTTATTAGATGATATATAGTTACAATTGAGGGGGAAACATTATCAAATATTCCAGAACAAATGAATATATACTTAGTTATCTAGGTGTTAATGCCATGTCTTGGATACCCAGCTTGGGTTCCCCATGTTGCTGTTTCCCCCAGAAGAACTGCTGAGTTAAATGGATATCTGGTGGAGGTCAGACATCACTTTCTGAGATGATTCCCCTATATTTGGTTCCTCCAGTCTCCTAGGTGATTTTCCTAAGCCCTCCCCCCACCCTACACCTCCAACTATCCTAGGGAGTCGTCTCCCTGTTGCGAAAAGAATCATACAATTTGAAGTTATTAGTAGCTTAGCCATCTAACATACTGCTTCCCAAAGTATTCTAGCTTCCACAGATGAGAGAAACCATTCGGCCCTTGAGTCTCTGAGATTGGGATACTTCACTTAGCATAATTCTTTCCATCTGCATCCATTTGGCTGCAAAAGCCATAATATCATCTTCTCTAATGGCCGAGTAGTATTCCATTGTCTATATGTACCAAAGTTTTTGAATCCACTCGTCGAGTGAGAGGCATCTGGGTTGGTTCCATAGTCTAGCTATAGTAAATTGAGCTGCTATAAACATTGATGAAGCCATATCTCAATAATATGCTGATTCTAACTCCTTTGGGAAAATACCCAGGAGTGGGATAGCTGGGTCATAAGATGGTTCCAGCCCTAGTTTTTTGAGGAGTCTCCACACTGCTTTCCAGAGTAGCTGAACCAGTTTGCAGTCCCACCAGCAGTGTGACAGTGTTCCTCTTTTTCCACAGCCCCTCCAGCATCTGTTGTTGTTCATATTCTTCATTTTTCTCACTCTAACAGGAGTGAGGTGGAATCTCATTGAAGTTTTGGTTTGCATTTCCCTTATAGCTAATGATTTAGAGCATTTTCTCATATACTTATGGGCTTTCTGGACTTCCTCTGGTGAGAAGTTTCTTTTAAGATCCATAACCCATTTATTGATTAGATTATTTGTGAGTTTGGTGTTTAGTTTCTTTAGTTCCTTGTATATTCTGGATATTAGCCCTCTGTCTGAGGTGTAGCAGGCAAAGGTTTTCTCCCATTCTGTTGGTTCTCTCTTGATGCTCTTGACTAGATCTTTAGCTTTGCATTGGTAGGCATTTAATTCGTGCAAAAATCGTAGTCTTAACCATGTAGCAGACGTTGTTGTAGGGACTGTTGTTATGAACAAAACAGACAAGTTAGTATGATGTTCATAATCTACTGTAGAGAAATAAACTAAAAACAAAACCAGGATATCAGGTTGTTTCAAAGTTTATAGTTATGCTCAATAACTTTTCTCTCTCTCTTATGGTACTAGGAATTGAACCCAGGGTGTTCTACCACTGAGCAGCTGCTGCTGCTGCTTCTTCCTCCTCCTCTTCCTCCTCCTCCTCTCCCTTCCTTCCTTCCTTCTTCACATTGAAAGAATCAATTTTATTTAGTTTTTTTTTTATTCCTTTTATTGTTGCATCCTCAATGATGGCAGAGATCATATTGTTTAACAAACAGGGAAGGAGATTGACAACCAATGTTGCCTGCATGTAGGGTTAGGGCATAACCAATGCCATTATGCATAATCAGAATTCACCAATGCACAAAAGTATTTTAAAAACTTTGCCTACATTCTGAGCTACCACAAGGTCAGGTACAGTATGATTTCACATAAACTTGTATCAAACAGGCCTCAGGGGGAGAGAGATCCACTTCAGTGCAGATAAAGAACCCACCAGGCAGTCTCAGCAGGAGATTCAGCTTCAGTACTCCTCATTGAAGGGGTATTCTGGTAAATGAGCCTGGTCAGCTAGGTCACCCATCCTCCAGTTTCTATGGAAGCTCAGTATGGTGGCCATCTCCTTATCACTCAATTTGAAGTCAAAGACCTAAAAGTTCTCCACAATGCATGCTGGTGTCACAGACTTGGGGATCACCACCACGTTCCTCTGGATATGTAACCGGATAAGAACCTGGGCCAAGGTTTTCTTGTGCTTTGCAGCAATCTTCTTAATCCTGGGGTCCTCCAGTAGGGAAGGGTCTTCTGGCTTTGCCCAAGGTCGGTCTGGGGAGCCCAGGGGGCTGTAGGCTGTCACAGTGATGCCCTTGGAGTGGCAGTATTGGATCAGTTTGTTCTAGGTGAGGTATGGGTGACACTCGATCTGATTAGTCACTGGTTTATGTTTGAGTCCAGGCTTGTTCAAGAGCTGTTCAATCTGCAAGTGGTTGAAGTTGGAGACCCCAAGGGCTTTTATCAACCCCGCATCCACCAGCTCCTCCATCACCTCCCAGGCATCCAAGAATGTTGATTTACTGATGAGGTGGTTGCCTTTCTCATCTTTGGGGAATAATTCCTTGCCAGGCTGGAATCCCTGGGGCCAGTGAATAAGGTACACATCCAGGTAGTCCAGTTTCAGGTCTGTGAGGGTCTTCTGAAAGGCTTTCTTCAGATCATTTCAAAGAAGGTGCACCACAGCTTGCTAACAATGAAGAGTTCCTCCCGCTTCACCACCTTCTCTTGAATCTTCTCCTGGATGGCTTCTCCCACCTCACCCTCATTCTCATAGACGTAGGCAGTCTATGTGGTGATATCTTGCATCAATGACCACCTTCACAGCTTCTTTTACTTTACCTGGAGGAGACTTCCAGGTTGCCAGACCCACAATGGGCATCTTGGCTTTGGTGCTGAGCTCCACAAAGGTGGCCATGATTCCTGCAGGAATGGTTCTGAGAGCAGATTGGCAGATTGATGTGCAGTGTCAGTTTTATTTAGTTTATCATCTGGTTTTCATTGCCCTGACACTTCATTGCATATGTGGCTCTGGGGTTCAAACCTGTGTCCTTGCGCTTCCCAGGCAAATGTTGTAACTGCCAACACTGCTCCAGCCCCACACATTCTTGAATATGCTTCATTGTATCACATGTAGCTCAATTCCCTTTCCCAAAACGGACTTAGCATCCTTAAAAGACAGCCCATAAGTTAGATATAGTGGCATGCATGCCTGCAGTCCCAGTGACTTAGAAGACAGAGGCAGAAGGATTACAAGTTTGAGGTTAGCCTTGGCAACTTAAGTGAGACCCTGCCTCAAAATAAAAAGGGCTGGGGATGTAGCTCAGTGGTCGAGTACCCCTGGACTTAATTCCCAGTATCACAAAATAGAAAGGGGAAAAACAAAAAACAAACCCAGCCCTTCAGGTACTCTTGGATTTCTCTGTATTATTTCTTATAATAATATGTGAATCTATAATGATTTTTTTTATTGTTGGGAATTTAACATGGTAGGCAAGCTTTCTGCCACTGTACTATACCCCCAGCCCTATAATAATTTTAGAATTCAAAACAAAACAAAACCAGCCCTTCTTCCTGTGATGTGAATAATGGAACTATAGCAGGTCCCTGGCTTTCAGCCTGGACTCCTATCTTCCTGCCTGTGCTTTCTTTTCCAAGCCAGTTCCTACTTAGATCAGTCCTTGATTTCACATGTTTCAGCCTTTCTTCATCCCCACTGCCCAGCTTTATTTCTGGTAAATTAAATTCTCTCTCATGTATCCAGAATGGTAAGAGTCATGTACTTCCCTGGGAGAATTGAGAAAATTGATAATTTTTCTGTTGTTTAATTCTTATAGAGCCTCCGTTGGGAAAGTCTGCACTAGGGAGTAAGCTCTGGAAAGACAGGGACTTGCTGTTCATTACTCTTAGCCCAGCACCTAGAACAGTGTCTGGACATCAACAGTTCAGATTCCAACAAATCACTGGATGATGATACAGTTTCTTCTGCTTGTGACACCCTTCTTCATGTTGCTCACAGTTCACTTTTTAAAAAATACAAATGTAGTGGGGCTGGAGCGGAGGTTCAGCAGTTATGGCGCATGCCTGGCATGTGCAAGGTTGCAGATTCAAACTCCAGTACCACATACACAATAATGAAGTGTCACAGCAATGAAAGCCACATGAAAAACTAAATAAAATCGATTCTCTCTTTCTCACTGTCCCTCTCTCTCTTAAAAAAAAAAAAAATTGTTATTTTCCTGTAACTAAAAATCATCAGGGTCCCTCAGACCGTTAGAGTCTCCATTCCTTTCCTTGTCATACTGACCACCACAATCTTTTTTCCATTCTGTCTCTGTTGTCATCTGTTCACTTTCTGTCCACATCCCACATGTTCAGTTGAATAGAATAGATTGTCATTTTTTTTCCCAAGAGAGAGGGACAGTGAGAGAGACACAGAAAGGAACAACTTTATTTATTTTTTCACATGGCCTTAGTTGCTCCAACACTTAGTTGTGTACGTGGTGTTGGGGTTTGAACCTGGGTCCTTGTGCTTGCCACGCAAGCACCGAAACCCCTGAGCCACCGCTCCATCCCCTAGGTTGTCATTCTTTGCATACACTCTCCTTCCTCTCTACCTGGAATGTTTGTCCTTGACATCATCTCATCAAGCAAACTCTTTCTTATCCTCAAAACTACCTAAAAATACCTTATAGAAGCTGGACGTGATGGTGCACACCTGTAATCCCAGCAACTCAGGAGGCTGAGGCAGGAAGATTGCAAGTTCAGCGTTCAACCTCAGCAGCTTAGCAAGACCCTGTCTCAAAATAATAAAAAGGTCTGAGGATGTTGCTCAATGGTTAAGCAACTCTGGGTTCAATCCCCAGTATCTCCCCCATCCCACGCCAAAAAAAATACCTTATAGAAGAGTTCTTTTATACGTTTCTACATCCAAATGGGACACCCACCCATTTCTTAGCTTAGTTTTTGTACTGAAAGTTCTCTGTCCCAAGAAATCCCTCAGTTCTGAGTAAACCAGAATGATTGGTTATCCTGAATATGGTAGCCATGGAGTGAACTTAATCCCCAGGTAATGAATTAGGATACTTCAAGGAGGCTTTTCTTCCCCACTGCCTCCCACTTCATACCTTTTGGTGTTCTATAAATTGGTGATTGTGCTACTTCCTAGTCTTCCCCATGCAAGTTAGCATACTTATATTTTGGTGCCAAGCATTGAACCCAGTGGTGTTTAATCATTAAGCCACATCCCAGCCCTATTTATTTGTTTATTAAAGAGAGAGGGATTTTGAGAGAGAGAATTTTATTTAGTTTTCCTGTGGCTTGTTTCTCCGACACTTCGTTGTGTATGTGGTCCTGGGGTTTGAACCCTCATCTTCGTGCATGCCAGGCAAGTTCTGCAACAGCTGAACTACCACTCCAGCTCTGCTTTTTATTTATTTTGAGACAGGGTCTTGCTAAGTTGCTTAGGACCTTGCCAAATTGCTGAAGATCAAACTTGTGATCTTCCTGCCTCAGTCTACTGAGTCACTGGGATTACAGGTGTATGTTTGTTTTTATATTTTTTTATTGGTTCAGCATCATCTTACAAAATGAAGGGATTCGTTGATAATTCCATATTTTACAATAGGCTCTTTTGTATATTTTTCACATTCCAGATAAAAAATTTGTTGCCTCTTCACAGTGTGCGGAGATAAAAATTAAACTCCTTAGCCTGGTGTCAGTCCTATAGAACTGTATGGTTCTGCAATTAAACATATGGCCTCTAGCTGGGTGCAGTGGTGCATGCCTGTGATCCCAGGCTCAGGAGGATTGTAAGTTCAAAGCCAGCCTCGGCATCTTAGTGAGACCCTGTCTCAAAATAAAAATAGGCTGGGGGTGTGGCTCACTGGTAAAGTACCCCTGAGTTCAATCTGTGGTACCAAAAAACAAAACAAAGCAAACATGGCCCCCAGAATAAAATTGAATTCTAGTCTACTTTACCTCATCATCTGTAAAACTGATAATTGGCACTAATAACTGATTAGTTTTATTAACTAATAATAGCCCCTCAGTGGGCTGCTGTGAGGATAAAGTGAGTTGATACAGATAAAGCATTTAGAATAGTACTCAATAAATGTTACCTACCTGCATCATCTTCTTCTTTTTTTTTTTTTTTTTTTTTTTTGAGGTCATGCTTTGTGTATGTGTGGTTTGTTTGGTTTTGTTTGTTTTTTTATTAGATGCATATGGTGTTACAGTTGAGGGGGAAACATTGTCAAACAATCAAGAACAAATGTATATATACTTAGTTATCCAAGGCTAATGCCATGTCATGGATGCCCAGCTTGGGTTCCCCAGGTTTCTGTTTCCCCCAGAAGACTCCCTGAGTTAATGGATATCTCGTGGAGGTCAGAGATCTCCTTCTGCGATGATTCCTCCATATTCACACCCTTCAGTCTCCTAGATATTCCTCCTGAGCCCTCCCCCAACCCTGTCCCCCACCCTACGCCACCAGTGATCCTAGGCAATCATCCCCCTCTTGCGTTAAGAATCATACAGTTTGGAGTTATTAGTAGCTTAGCCATCTAACATACTGCTTCCCAATGTATTCTAGCTTCCACAGATGAGAGAAACCATTCAGCCCTTGAGTCTCTGAGATTGGGATGCTTCACTTAGCATAATTCTTTCCATTTGCATCCCTTTGGCTGCAAAAGCCATAATATCGTCTTCTCTAATGGCCGAGTAGTGTTCCATTGTATATATGTACCAAAGTTTTTGAATCCACTCGTTGAGTGAGGGGCATTTGGGTTGGTTCCATAATCTAGCTATAGTAAATTGAGCTGCTATAAACATTGATGAAGCCACATCACTATAATGCTGATTCTAACTCTTGGGAAAATACCCAGGAGTGGGATAGCTGGGTCATAAGATGGTTCCAGCCCTAATTTTTTGAGGAGTCTCCACACTGCTTTCCAGAGTAGCTGAACCAGTTTGCAGTCCCACCAGCAGTGTGACAGTGTTCCTCTTTTTCCACAGCCCCTCCAGCATCTGTTGTTGTTCGAATTTTTCATTTTTGCCACTCTAAAAGGAGTGAGGTGGTATCTCATTGAAGTTTTTTTTTTTATTATTATTTTTAAAGATAGAGGGACAGTGAGAGAGACAGAGAAAGAGAGAAACAACTTTATTTAGTTTTTCACATGGCCTTAGTTGCTCTAACACTTAGTTGTGTACATGGTGCTGGGGTTTGAACCCGGCTCCTCGGGCTTGCCAGGCAAGTACCGAAACTGCTGAGCCACCGCTCCAGCCCCCTCATTGAAGTTTTGATTTGCATTTCTGTTATAGCTAATGATGTAGAGCATTTTCTCATATACTTATGGGCTTTCTGGACTTCTCTGGTGAGAGGTTTCTTTTTAGATCCGTAGCCCATTTATTGATTGGATTATTTGTGGTTTTGGTGTTTGGCTTTTTTAGTTCTTTGTGTATTCTGGATATTAGCCCTCTGTCCGAGGTGTAGCACTGTCTGCTTCTTTCAGCAGTCTTCAGCCTTCTCTACCTTCTACTGTCCTTTATTTGTGATCTCAGCCCCAGCAAAGAAGGTCCTATACCATGCTCAACTTTTTTTTTTTAAAGAGAGAGAGAGAACTTAGTTTTTCATTGTTCAATACTTCGTTGTGTAAGTGGTGCTGGGGTTGGAATCCATAACCTATCACATGCCAGGCAAGTGCCGTAACCACCCTTGCTCCTGCTCAGCTTCTTTTTGCTTATTTTATTCCTACCCTAAAAGTTAGTTCAAGTCCAACACACACTAGCTTTTCCCTTAGAGGTTGTTCCCACTTTTATGTGTCGTGTCCCATTTCTTTTCATGTTATTTGGCTGGCATGAAATCTGTGAGTCCAGCTTTTGGCATAGATGGTACTCAGTTAATGCTCACCGATGGTGACATTGGGAATTAAGGCTGGGGACTAAAAAGGGGAGTTTGTGGGACATTTGTGCTCCTAAGTATTATTTTAAAGGTCACTTTTCCCAGCAGAGGTCCCCCTTATTGGAAGTGAAGGGGAACATAGAGCTGAAGACACCACTGGTCAAGGGACTTTCCCGACTGCCTCTCCCAGGAAGTAGGCTCAAGAGGGGGCCTGAGCAGATGGAAGATGTGTTGGAGCCTGCAAAGGTGAGCTTGGTGTGGACAGCCATGCATGCATATGTGTGAGTATGTATATGTGTGTGTGAGAGAGAAAAAAAAGTAACAAGGGAGGTGACTACCCATTTAAGACCCTGTCCTTATCTTTCTCCAGAAACGGACTCGAGGTGTGGGTGCAGCAGCCAAAGTCGATACATCCCGCCCTAGAGCACCGCCCCTCACCACAGTACCACAGGCACAAGGCCATACTGCAGGTGGGCTCTAGGAATGGATAGCAACTGAGGGCATGAATGTGCAGTACTTTTCTACTCATGCTTTTTTTTCCTTTCTATTTTAATCTCTTTTGAATATGTAATAAGATTTTACTTGGTTGGTGGGCGAGGTGGTGCGCATCTGTAATCCCAGTGACTTGGGAGGCTGAGGCAGGAGGATCTTGAGTTCAAAGCCAGCCTTGGCAACTTAGCAAGGCCTTAAGCAACTTACTGAGAGTCGGTCTCAAAAAAAAATTTTTTTTTTAAAGGTCTGGGGATGTGGCCCAGTGGTTAAGCACCCCAGAGTTCAGTCCCTGCTACCACAAAAATAAATAAAAAGATTTCACTTGGTTCAAAATTCCAAAGGCACAAAGATTGTTGTACAGTGAAAGCTTCTCCATATCCCTGTCCCCTAGCTACCCATTTCCTTTCCAAAGGGCAGCTGCATGTCCCAGGGAAATTCTATGGGTATACAAACAAATATGGACATCATCCTTCCTTCATTTTTCACACAAATAATAGGATACTTTTTTTTTTTTTTTAAAGAGAGAGAGAAAATCAATTTTATTTAGTTTTTTTGTATGGCTTTTGTTGTTCTGACACTTTGTTATGTATGTGGTGCTGGGGTTCAAACCCGCATTCTTGCACGTGCCAGGCAAGTGCCATAACTGCTTAGCCACTGCTCCATCCCCTAATAATAGCATACTTTACATGTAGTTTTTTAAAAATAATTGATAAACTTTTTTTTTTTTTTTAAAGAGGGACAGTGAGAGAGAGAATTAGTTTTATTTAGTTTTGCATGTGGCTTTCATTGCTTTAACACTTCGTTGTGTGCATGGTGCTGGGGTTTGAACCCGCGTACTCACGCATGCCAGGCAAGTGCCATAACCACGGAGCCACCACTCCAGCCCCACATATAGTTTCATTACTCTGTTCCTTCATTTGTCTCGGTCCACCTTGCTTCTTGGCATGGTGAGGAATCTCTGGTCCATGGAGAGAATGTTATTAGGAGCTGGTCAGACTTAGAGGATGAGAGAAATTATTTCTGATTTTTAGAAATCACACATCCCCCGCTTCTGGCTCAGCTAGCTAAGTGATTGTTATACTTTTTCCTCTCCCATCTCTGGACAGTTCAAAAAGTTCCCAAGAAGACAGGACCCCGTTGTTCCACAGCTGTTACTGCAGGTAATAGTGCTTCAGAGCTGGGGCTGAAAAGGGGTTTACGGTACGTGTATAGAGTTAGAAGGACATTGGTTCTATAATTCTTTCATCAACTTCCAATTCTTTAGCGTTGAAGAACCAGAAGCCAGTCCCTGCTGTTCCTGCCCAGAAGCCTGGCAGTAAGTGACAAACATAACCATTGGGTGAGAGGTTGGGATAGCGAAGAGGAGGTGGTAAGTGCCTAGAAGAATCTACATGTTCTATTCCCTGTCTGGAGGGGAAGGAGATGGGTAAAGCATCAGTTGTGCAGGCTTTGAAGCCAGAAGGGAGGAAAGGTAGGGAGCCAAGGATACGCTCACCTTTGTCCTTTCTGTGTCCATGTTAGCATCAGCTGCTCCTCCCATGGTGGGAGGAAAGAAACCCAGCAAACGTCCTCCCTGGGACTTAAAGGGTCAGCTGTGTGACCTAAATGCAGAGCTGAAACGCTGCCGTGAGAAGACTCAAACGTTGGACCAAGAGAACCAGCAGCTACGGGACCAACTTAAAGAGGCTCAGCAACAGGCTAAGGCCTTGGGTACAGAGCGCAGTACGCTAGAAGGGGAATTGGCCAGGGTACGGGCCCAGGCTGAGCAGGGCCAACAGCAGCTTGGGAGTCTGAGTGCCCGTGTCCTGGAGCTGGAAGAACGCCTGGGCACACAGGAAGGTTTAGTGCAAGACCTCCAAAAAGAACAGGTGGAATTGCAGGAGGAGCGGAGAGGACTGACAACTCGACTGGAGGAGCAAGAAGTAAGAGCAGGACTCTCACAAGTACCAGTCCTCCTCTCCATGCAGAGGTCATGCCCTCTTTCCCTTTCAGGTTCCCCTAAAGTTTCTTTGGGCTGATCCCACCTATTTCTAGCCCTATGCCTCTGTCCTCTTCCCAGCTCCACCCTAGTCTACTTCTGATTATTGCTTTCTGCCCCACTTCTCCCTGTGCCTCCTCTGAAGCTTTCACATGGATCTGTGTCTTTCCCTAATCCTCTATTCCATTCTTTTTCTTCAGTTCTTCATCTTGATAACATATCCCCATAGTACTGTCTTCCTCTCTTCCCAAGTCCGTTGGACTCCTTGTGAATTCCAACTAGATTGACTCAACTTTGACTTCTTGTGCTTTGCATATACACTTTCCTCTTTCTAGGAAATTCTTTCTGTACTCCATCTTTCCCTTATTCATTCCTGTAGTTTTAAGTATCAGCCTAGATATCACCTTTGTGCCTCTGTTGAATATTCCCATAGCTCTTCCTATCCTAGTACGATGATTCCCTCCTTTTCTTTTTCTCTCCTTTCCTTCTTTTCTTTTCCCCTTTCCTTCCTTCCATTTCACATGGTAGGAAATCATTGTACCACTGAGTTACATCTGCAGCCCGATTCCCTATTTTCTTCTTTCTCTTTTTTTTCTTTTCTTTTCTTTTTTAGAGAGAGGTAGAGGAGTACTTGCCTGCATGCATGAGGATTTGGGTTCAAACCCCAGCACCATCTGTGTCTGTCTCTTTCTCTCTCCAAAAAAAGAAAGACGCGGGTTTGAACCCCAGCACCATATACACAACGAAGTGTTGGACAGTGAAAGCCAGATGAAAAACTAAATAAAATTGGTTCTCTCTCTCTCTTTCTTTTAGTTTTTCATCTGTCTTTCATTGCTCCGACACTTTGTGTATGTGGTGCTGGGGTTCGAACCTGCATCTTTGTGCATGCCAGGCAAACGCTGTAGCCACTGAGCCACCACTTCAGCCTCCTCTTCGCTCTTTCTTTACCAGACTGAGATCTGTAGGGCCAGGGATTCCACCTCCATACAGACATCTATTCCATCTTTGTCACACGAATTATCCTTATTTTTGGTTGCATCTTACCCTCTGTGTCTGTTCTGTTCTGGACAGAGGAGGCTGCAGGCATCAGAAGCAGCTCTGTCAAGCAGTCAAGCAGAGGTGGCATCTCTGCAGCAGGAGGCTGCAGTACAGGCAGCCTTACTGGCTGAGCGAGGAGACCGTCTTCATGGTCTAGAGATGGAGCGCCGTCGACTGCACAACCAGCTTCAGGAACTGAAGGGCAACATCCGGGTATTCTGCCGGGTTCGTCCTGTTCTTGCAGGGGAACCCACCCCACCTCCTGGCTTCCTCCTGTTTCCCTCTGGCCCTGGTGGACCCACTGATCCTCCAACTCGCCTTAGCCTCTTGCGGTCTGATGATCGGCGTGCAACCCTGAGTGGGGCACCGGCCCCCAGTGCCCGCCACGACTTTTCTTTTGACCGGGTATTCCCACCAGGAAGTAAGCAGGATGAAGTGTTTGAGGAGATCGCCATGCTTGTCCAGTCAGCCCTGGATGGCTACCCAGTATGCATCTTTGCCTATGGCCAGACAGGCAGTGGCAAGACCTTCACAATGGAGGGTGGGCCTCGGGGAGACCCCCAGATGGAGGGGCTAATCCCTCGGGCTCTGCGGCACCTCTTCTCTGTGGCCCAGGAACTGAGTGGCCAGGGCTGGACCTACAGCTTTGTGGCAAGCTATGTAGAGATCTATAATGAGACTGTTCGAGACCTGCTAGCAACTGGAACCCGGAAGGGCCAAGGGGGCGAATGTGAGATTCGTCGGGCAGGACCAGGAAGTGAGGAGCTTACTGTCACCAATGCCCGATACGTCCCTGTTTCCTGTGAGAAAGAGGTGTGTATCTATGGGCACTGGAACTGGAGAGTGGGGGACAGCTGATGGGATGCTACAGATGGAGCAGGAGCAAAATTGAAGGATAAACGGTGGTTGTGAGGATGGGTTATCACATCAGTTCTGGCTGGTTGGCTGTAAGGGAGACAGACCTGCCTTAGCAACCAGGGAGTAGAGAGGAGTGATGAATCTGTTGAAGGGTCACCCAGTTCTTGCTGGTTGCCTGTGAAATCTCTTTTACTGCTGTATGCTGCCTTGCTCAGTCATGCTGCCCTCCTGGTAGTTCTTCAAACCTTGTCAATCCCATCTCAGAGCCTTTGCCTGGACACTCCTTCCCTGAATATTTTAAGGCAGTGAGGCCATCCCGTCTGTCCTCTCTAAACTTGCATGACCCCATCCACCTTCACACAACTTCCTGTTCTATGGTTTTGCTCCTTAGCATTCTCAGGCATAACGTGCATTTTACTAATTTTTGATTTTCGCTGATTAAAAAGGAACCTCCAAGAGGTCAGGGGCTGACATTTGTTGCCATACCTGACATTATCATGTGCTTATTTTCTATATGCCTTTGTCTCCTGCTGCTCCCCATTCCCAGGTGGAGGCCCTGCTCCATCTGGCCCACCAGAATCGGGCTGTGGCCCGTACAGCCCAGAATGAGCGATCATCACGCAGCCACAGTGTGTTCCAGCTGCATATCTCTGGAGAGCATGCTGCTCGTGGTCTACAGTGTGTAGCCCCCCTCAATCTTGTGGACCTGGCTGGGAGCGAGCGACTAGACCCTGGCTTAGCCCTTGGCCCAGGGGAGCGGGATCGTCTTCGGGAAACACAGGCCATTAACAGCAGCCTGTCCACACTGGGGCTAGTCATCATGGCCCTGAGCAATAAGGTGGGAATGGGGACAGGGGCAGCAGGTGAGACTTGGGGGACCAGTTAGGATGGACATCTAGAACATTGCCGTATCCTAACAACCAGTCCCCCCTTTCTGCCGCCAACCCTCTAGGAGTCTCACGTGCCTTACCGGAACAGCAAGCTGACCTACCTGCTGCAGAACTCTCTGGGTGGCAGTGCTAAAATGTAAGTGAAAGGGGCGGATGGAAGGGATCTAGTAGGAACTATGATGATGTTGAGGTGAGGGGTAGAAAGGGACGGCAATGGAGGTCTTTCAGCTTCTTGTGACTGCTAATGATGGGTTGGGCCTCTTATATCTCCACAGGCTCATGTTTGTGAACATTTCCCCTCTAGAAGAGAATGTCTCCGAGTCCCTCAACTCTCTACGCTTTGCCTCCAAGGTGCGATTACCACCAAGCCCAAGCACTGTTAGGACCCCTGGCTGGTTGTAGGCATCTCCATCCCAATTCTTTATTTTCTCTGTGCCAGGGAGGTGGGGAGCATATTTCAAGAAAGGATTTACATTTGCCAGGCATCAGTGTACTACCCACCTGGTTCCATTTTTAACTGTTGATTTTTTAAATTTATTTTTTAAAAAATAGGTGACTAGGGGTGCTCAGTGGTTAAGAGTGCTTGCCTGGCATGGGTGAAACCCTGGATTTGATCGCTGTCAACACACACACAAAAAAACCCCCAAAAAACAAAAACCCAAGCAAACAAAAAAATATATAGGTGACTAAATGGTCAAAAACTACGTGTTACAAAAAAAAGCTATATGCATGTTCTTATTCCCCTGTGTGTGTGTGTAGTTTTGTACCTTGTTTGTGATATTGCTCCTCATGAGCACTCGGGGATCATCATTTTTAGGTCTGTGTGGATACACCAAAATTTATCCACCAGTTCCCTCTACTGGACACTTGGATTGTTTCCACTATTTTTCTCTTATGAATAAGCCCACATTGACTAACCTGTACATAGGTCATTTTGTGTTTTCTCAGTTACATCTGTATAGGGAAATATTCTTTGAAATGGGATTGCGGGAATAAAGGGGATATGCAGATTTTTCAAAGCAGTCTAATAAATAGCTTGAAGTCAATCTCCAAATCACACAAGGGTTAGCCCAGTGGCCATGAACTCTCAAGGAGACTTAGTGCTTCCTCTATTAGGGTTAAGCAGGTCAGGGAGTTTCCTTATTGGGCCTAGAGCCCTTTGGTGAGTTCTGGTATTTGTGGTCTGATTGGGTCTGCCATTTTGCTGTGTTAGGGTTCCCCCCACTCAATACTGGCTTGCTACCATGGAATAGTCAGCTGCCTCAGCACCTGCACCAGCTCTGATCATCTTTGGTCAGGTTTACTTCTGCTATCTAGCAAGTTCAATTAAAAGACCAGTAGTGTTTGTTTCTAACTATGTATTTTTATTTTGGTATTAGGGATTAAAGCTAGGGCTCCTGTGTACTAACGTGTTCTACCATTGAGTTACACCATTCTTTTTAGTTATATCAACATCAACGTGCAACAACATGAACTTTTTTATTTTTTTAAGAGAAAAAGAAAAAATTAACTTTATATTTTCATTTGGCCTTTGTTTCTCTGACACTTAGTTGTGTATGTGGTGTTGGGGTTTGAACCCTGGTCTTGTGCATGCCAGGCAAGTGCTCCAACCGCTCCAACTGCCGAGCCACTGCTCTAGACCCAACATGAACTTCTTAATATCCCCTGGTACCCAGTTAAGTGTTACCTAATTGCATTGGGTTTGTTCAAATAAGGATCCAAGCAAGTGCTGCTCATTTCATGTGGTGATAATAGCTCTTAAGTTTATTTTAGTTTATAACAGGCCCTCCCCCCATTTTTATGCCAATAATTTGTGGAAGGGTAATTGGGCTTACTGAATATATGGTATTATGGATTTGGATTGGTTGCTTACTCTTCCCATCTTTTTGTTATCTGGTAGTTAGATTTAGAGGTCTGATTAGATTATGATATTCTTGTTAAGTAAGTAAGTATCTTGGCAAGGAAACTTAATAGATGGTGCAGTACACTTCCTATTTTGTCATATCAGAAAGCACCTAAAGTCAACTTGTTCACTATTTTAAAGAGAGAGAGAAAGAGAAAATCGACTTTAGTTTTTCATCTGGCTTGTTGACAACACTTAGTTGTATATGTAGTGCTGAGGTCCTTGCACATGCCAGACGAGTGCTCCAACCACTGAGCCACCACTCCAGCCCAACTTGTTCACTTTTAATCATATCAGTATTATTAGATTTGAATATTTATTTTGAGACAGGGCCTCACTACAATGCTGAGGCTAGCTTTTTCTTTTTTTAAGGGAGAATCAATTTTATTTATTTTTTTTCATCTGGCTTTTGTTTCTGACACTTAGTTGTGTATGTAGTGCTGGGGTTTGAACCTGGGTCCTTGCGTATGCCAGGCAAGCACTCCAGCCTCTGAGCCACCACTCTAGACCCTTGAGGCTAGCTTTGAACTTGTGATCCTCCTGCCTCAGCTTCCTGAGCCACTGGGATTACAGTTTTGCCCAGCAAAAACTCCCCAACTTTTTCACATAGTGATCATCTGTAGATCCATTATTTCTTTAGGGGGTTTTAAAATGCTGATTTCTTAATTTTCTTAGTTTTGCATTTATTAGTCATTATTCTTCTATGAAGAATTTTCCCTTGCCATGTACAGGCAAACGGCAGATATCATAGATTTGGTTCTAGAATATTAAAGCAAATTTTGCAATAATACAAGTCACATGAATTTTTGTTTCCCAGCACAGATATAAGTTATATTTACACAAAATGTTTATTAAGTGTGCAATAAATAGCATTGTCTTTTTTTTAAAATCTTTGAATTATGAGTATTTAATATTACGTATAAGCAACAACAAAAGATCCCTCTATAAAATATTACAGGAACCGACATGAAACAACAAGGGACTGAGGGATTTTCTCAAGTCAAACCTTCCCCCCTGTCCATCTACAATGCAACCTTTCTCAGATTATTCACAGCTATTTCACAAATTTCTTAACAACTCAGTCATAAGGAGTCAACTTGATAGACTTCATGCAACAAGGAGGCTACTCCCTGGGCAAATTTGAACTACCTTAAATTAGCTTCTAGGTGAGGTTCAGGAAGAACAAAGTGCTTCCAGACTCTTTGAACTACCTTAAATTAGCTTCTAGGTGAGGTTCAGGAAGAACAAAGTGCTTCCAGACTCTTAACACTAGGTTTAATATTTTGCAGCTACCATGTCCCTTCAAAGCATCCCTTGTTTCAATTATAAGGGTTAATGGATTATGTCTTTACCTTAACTGAAAAATAATTTATTAAATAGTGCTAATGATCACCTGAGCTATTAGAGAACGGGTGCCAGCAGACTTGCTCAGTGCAGAGTTGCCACAAACCTTCAGTTTGTAAAAAAACATCTGCAAAGGGCAATAAAGCGAAATACAGATTAAATGAGATATGCCTGTATTTGGATACTCAGAAATTAATTCCATAAAGGAGAAGAAAATTAGATGAATACTGATTTTCAGTATTGAGTTTAGCAGCTCCAAAGGTGACTGTTGAGGTTTTTATTGGGCAGGGT
Source organism: Aplodontia rufa (assembly GCA_004027875.1). Classification (NCBI taxonomy): domain Eukaryota; kingdom Metazoa; phylum Chordata; class Mammalia; order Rodentia; family Aplodontiidae; genus Aplodontia; species Aplodontia rufa. The sequence goes on from PVKS010023379.1 coordinate 30,795, forward strand.
GGAATTTTATAGGTATTTATGTATTTGAAGTCTATTAATCCATTGTAATGGTTATTTTTCTGGTGTTCAAGTTGCCCCATCTTTGGCAAAATGAGCCCCTTCGAATTGGTTCCTGTGTCCTTCATTTTCATTTTTTGGACATTCCTGGGAATGGAACCCAGAGCATTGCACGTGCTTGCTGTGCAGTGCTCTACCTGGGCGCTACATCCCTAGTCCTTGTGTCCTTTAAACAGGATCTCAGTCTGTTTCAGATTCATCTTGTATATTTCCTCCTCCCATGTTAGGATAATCCATTTTTTAAGGAGTCCTAGTTTCCATATGGGTGTTTTTAATATTTTGTCAAGGTTGTGTTCTATAGTCAGAGGGTTTGATGGTCTCTAGTCCAGGTTGTTGGTGGAAATGGAAGCATTCTCTCTGCTCCTATATCTTCGTGTGGAGCTTCTGTCTCTTCTTGGGGCTTTTCACCTCCAGACCTAGTGGGCATAGAAGGACCATAAGCGGGACCAGCATGAACCCGTCTTCAGAGCCCTCATTTTAGTATTCCCCAAGGGCAGCCCTAGCATGGAGATAGGGGAATGGTGATGGAAGAATTTGGGAAAATTATTCTGGATGCTCTTTAAACTTTTTTTTTATCCTGTCTAACCTTTCATCCTCAGGTGAACCAGTGTGTTATTGGTACTGCCCAGGCCAACAAGAAATGAAGATGAATCCAGATCCTATTTGTGTGTTTCTGTAGTGTATGTGTTGGGAGTGGGGGATGCCTTATTGGGTGGAGGGCACTGTGTACCCCAGCTTATCAAATAAAGAACAGTTGTTGGTTTTTAAATAAAGGTTTTATTAGTGGTTGGCAGAGAAGGAAGGTGTTTTTCATATCTGTAAAGATATGAGCTGTGGATTTTCCACTCTGCTGTTTGTGTGATTTGTTTTATTCTGCAATACTGGGGGTTGAACTAGGGCTCTTTCATGCTAGGCAAGTGCTGTACCACTGAGCTACATCCCTATCCCTTTTTATTTTGATAGTGTTTCCCTAAGTCTGAGGCTGGCCTCAAACTTGGAATCTTGCCTCGGGTTTTCAGATCGCTAAGATTACAGGCTTGTGTTATCGTGCCCAGGGCGATTGTTCTGCAGTGCGAGGACTTTGCTTTTCTCCCTTTGAGTTCTTACCTGGTCTGGAACATTTCCCTCTCTCAAGGTGCTCTCCCTGTCGTGAACGACAGGAAGTGTGCCCATAGCTACCAACACCCCTTTCTCCATCACCATCCACGTTTCCTCTTTTGGTTGGTCAACCCATCTCCAAGCAGCAACGCTCTGTGGACGGGTGTGGAAACGTGGGAATCCGAGGCTAGAGGCGTGACCGGCGCGCATTGCCACAAACTGCTGGCTTTTTTCTCCCGCCGTTTTCCTGCCTTCCCGTTCGAACGTCCCGGTTCTTGCCCTCCCGCTACCCATTGGCTGGCCCTAGAAGGCGTCACCATCTCGGATACTATCCTCTACGTCCTTGCACCGCCCTGGAAGCGCGGGGTGGGCCGAACACGGGAAGAGGGCGCGCACGCCCGCCGGCTGCCTCGCGCCAACCGCGGTCGGCCGCCGCCCCATAAGGGAGGGACTCAGTCTTCCCAGGTGCCGTACGCGGGAGGGGCCACGCGTGCGCAAAAGGGTGGCGGGGGGGGGG
>PVKS010023380.1:0-32459 GCA_004027875.1 Aplodontia rufa
TTAAAAAAAAAAAAAAGAAACTACAATCTCAAGGAGACACATGAAACAAGGCTCCCGGGCTTGTGCCTTTCTGGAAAGAAAGCCACGTGAGGGCGAATCAACATGGAATACAGGAAACCACTGCATTGTGAACCCTTCGCAGCCACCTACTTTTCCACTCTCTCCCACAGAAACATTGGCACCCAAATAGACACATTCACAGACATATTTTCCTATAGTAATTCTTATTTAGAGATCTTTAGCTAGGGTATATTTTTCAGAGCACAACAAGAACAAATGAAAGGCGAGGTACTGAGAGATCGGGATAACTATAGGTAAGTCATCAACAGACACCGAGGAGAAGAAAGCTGCCTTCTTCTGGACGTGAACTTAATCTCTCACAAGTTCTCTTGCTTTTTCTTCCCTAGTCCACTCTCTCTTTTTAATTGATATGTAACTCAATGACCATAAATTTACCCTTAAGAGTATAAAATTCAGGGGTTTTTAGTCTATTCATAAAGCCATGCATCCATCACAATTGTGTGACTGGAGTTTTCATTATCCCAAAAGAACCATGCACCTAGCCCTCATTCCCCACTTTTCCCCACCCTGAGAAGCTTCTAAGCACCAGAATTTCTCATCTGCTTCTGACTCTATAGATCTGTCCATTCAGAACATTTCATATAAAGGGATCACACAGTAATGGCCTTTTGCATCCAGCTTATTTCATTTCCTTCACAGCTTCAAGGTCTATCCATGTTGTAGCACGTATCAGCGATTCATTCCTGGTTACAGCTAAACAATACTTCAACATGGCCATTTTATTTTTGTCCATATTTGACTATGACGAGTAATGTTGCTATGAAAACAGACATATAAGGTTTTGAGTAGATAAATGTTTTCAGTTTTCTTAGAAAAATACCTATGAGTGAAGATGCTGGGTCCTATGGTAACTGTATTTAATTTTGTGATGAACTACCAAAACGTTGCCAAAGCGGCTATACCATTTGACATTCCCACTATCAAAGTATGAGGTTTCTAATTTCTCTACATCTTTTCCAACCCTTTTTATTATTTGTCTTTTTAATTATAGTCATTCCTGTAAGTGTAAATTAGTATCTCATTGTGGTTGTGATTTGTATTTCTATAATAAAAAACAGTGAACATCTTTTGATGTGCTTATTGGCCATTGGTATATCTTCTTTGGAAAAATGTTTATTCAAATCTCTTGCTACTTTTAAAATTTGATTATCTATATTTTTATTGTTTATTGTCCAAGTACATAGCCAATCAGACTTTTATCAGATAGACAATTTACAAAATTCTTTTTCCCATCTTGTGGTTTGTCTTTATTTTCCTGATGCTATCTTCTTTGAAGCACAAAAGTTTTAAATTTTTATTTATTTTCTAAAGAGACAGAGGGACAGTGAAAGAGAGAGAGAGAAAGAGAATCAATTTTATTTAGTTTTTCATGTGGCTTTCATTGCTCTGATACTCCATTGCGTACATGGTGCTGGGGTTCAAACCCACGTCTTTGCGCATCCCAGGCAAGTGCCATAACTGCCAAGCCACCACTCCAGCCCCCCAAAGTTTTAAATTTTGATGAAGTCCAATTTATTTTTTTCTTTCATCACTTCCACTATTTGTTACAATATCTAAGAAACCATCGCTTTATCCAAGGTCATGAACATTTTCTGATGTTTTAAGACTTTTATGGCATTAGTTCTTATATTTAGGTCTGGGAAGTTGCTATTGACAAATTCAGATTTCACTTTTAAAGGATGATTTTACTGAATGGGGAATTCTTGGTAAGCAGTCCTCTTCCTTAAGGACTGAGTATTTCATTCCAAAGCCTTCTGACCTTCTTGGTTTCCGATGAGAAATTAGGCATTAATCTATCCCTTAATTCTTAGAAATAGTTTAATTCTTTGAACATATTTAGAATAGCTTATTTAAAGTTTTTGTCTTGGAAGTCCAACATCTGTGCTTCCTTAGAGACAGTTACTATTGATTTTACTTTTTCTTGCCAATGGGAAAAATGTTTGTTTCTTTATGCCTCATAGTTATTTTGCTGAAAACTGGAGCTTATGAATATTATAACATATGAAAATGAGATTCTCTCCCTTCCCCAGTGTTGCTGAAGGGGTTTTTGTTATTATATTGTTTACTTAGTGACTTTTCTGGACTAATGCAATAAAGTCTATGTTTTTTGTTATACGTAGCCACTGAAATCTTTGCTTGGCTATCTAACGGTTAGCTAATGATGGGGGGAGGGTAAAGGTCACAGTGCCTGACACACATAGTCAAATGCTTTATCTGTGTGGCAGATTGTATTTGCCAGTGATGACCACGCCAAAACATACCCCTTTCTGCATGCTCTTCTCACTACTCAGTCTCCACACTCCTCCATCAAGATGTGGAATCTAGGAGTTCTCCTAGGTAGAACTTTGTCTTAACCAGCAGAGTAGCCAAACTAACACTGCTTGATTTCTAAACTAGGCCCAAAAGGTGACACAAGTTCCATTTGAATTTCTGTCCAAGGACAGAAGCCTTGGGAGTACTGAGCCAACGTGGGAGATATCCAGCTACCCTGAAAGCTGTCATGAGACAAACCACATAAAGACAGAGATGCCAGAGGGTCCCATCTGTGTATCTTCCTTGTTCAAGAAATAGGAATGTGAGTGAAAACAACTTCAAAAAGACCTCAGCTCCAGCTACCATCCAAATGCAACCACACAACACACCCCAAGCAAGAATAACTCAGTTAAACAGCATGCAAGTTCCAAACCCACAACAATTGTTACATATTAATGTTCTTTGAATTTGCTATATGTTTTGTGGTGATTTTGCTATATAACATTAGACAAATGAAACAATACCTGAAGGAAGAATATTACAGCAGAAATATATCTTGGTATATGCATTAAAACCCCCTTTTCCCTACCATGCATAATTTTTTTTTAAAGAGAGAGGGGACAGTGAGAGATAGAGAAAGACAGAATCAACTTTATTTAGTTTTTCATGTGGCTTTCGTTGCTCAAACACTTTGTTGTGTAGGTGGTGCAGTGGTTTGAACCCGCGTCCTTGCGCATGCCAGAGAAGCGCCGTAACTGCTGAGATGCTGCTCCAGCCTCCATGCATAATTTTTAAATGAGGAAAAAGTGGTAAATATGTGATTAAAACAAAAGTATCTCATATTTGTGTTAAAAAGTTTCAGGGTATAAATAAAGTGGAAGCAAAATGAACTTGAATCAAACAAAGAAGTCCTTCTCCCAAATACTTTTGAGGTTGTACTATTTATTCAAAATATAACAAGCTCACTGCACTATTTAACCATGCACCACATGGTATACTAAAAGGTAAGATCTTGCCCTGTTTTAAAAGGCTATTATCTCCAAATAGGTAATTAATACAGATATTTATAGATCATACATATTAAAAGTTTCTGGCACTATAGTCCCTTAAGTATACTATGTTTCATGCACTGAATATTTGTAGGAAAACTTTTGCTAACTTAAATGTCTTAGTGGGGCTTTTTTAGCTTCTTAATGAAAAAAAGTACTTTTATCAATCATTGAATACTTCTTTTAATTCTAAATTTTCATATAGTGAAATTTAATAAATTTAAAATAGCTTATTATTATGGATTATTTAACATATCCTAGATGCAGACAAACCCACAATGACAAAAAGGGTTTTGTTTAACAGGTATTTAAGTGCACGCTCATAGCACTAATATGTTGAGACTGCATTTCCTTAGAACAGGTGCTTACTTAACACAGGAAAAATAAATTAAACATTAATCCAAACCTCAAAAAGAAAGAATTTGCCACCTTTCAGGAACCTCTCAACATGGATTAAAAAGAAGTTGGGATTAATTACCTAAGTTTCTAGAAATGTGTTTGGTAAGGTTGACCTAGCCGAAAGATATTAGTGTAAGTAAAGTCACAAGAGGAGCTCTGGATTGTTCTCTCCCCACCCCTGCTTTTTTAGAGGAAGGACAGTTCATTTAGGGCTCATGGTTTCTGAGGTCTCAGTCCATAGACAGCCAACTGAATTTCTCTCTGCCTGAGATGAGGCAGAGCATCACTGCAGAAGACGGGCACGGCAGAGGAAAGGCGCTCAGGACATGGCCATCAGAAAGCAGAGAACTTAAGCTCAGCTCATCAGAGGCAACACACATATCCCCCGATTCCAGCACCCTGCAGTCCTGCAGATCCAGCACCTTGTGTTCGACATCAAGTTCTATCACCATCTTGAGCAGCAGCCAAGTGTCCTAGCACTGCTGTAGCTGTCACTGAGTACCTGGACAGTTAAGCAAGGGGAAATAACTTCCTGCACCCCTCTGAAGGCAGGGTGTCCCCCAAGGTCTCTTATCAAATGAATTTTTACATTAATATCTTGAGCCTAATATGAAAGTTGTCTTTCCAATTCTGGAGATGCCCTAAAGTCATCTTTCCTATTGTTTCTGGATAAACTACTTGGCAGCTTCTCTTTAGTAGTTATAATCTCTTTAGCAACCATACCTTGTTTAGCCCAGATTTACTCAGTTTTTCTGGTCAAACTTAAATCTTTCCGCTTTGCTTTCTGCTCCTGATTATCAGAGTAAACTTGGCTAAAAGTTGCCAGTAATACCCATGCCACTGCCTTTAAATTTCCTCTAATTAGTCTATCACCTTAAAATTCAGTCTCACAAAAAGTCTCAGGACATGGGTAAAATAGGCACTTCTTAGCCAGAACATGAAACAAGTGGCCTCCAGTCCACTTTTCAATAGTGCCCTTCTTCTCCTTTGAACTCTCCTGAGCCCAGTCTTTACCATCCACAATCCTATCAGCATTTGGGTCTTCTGAACTTCCACCAGAATTGCCCATTAAGCTCCACTTACAGTACTCTAAAGCTTTTCCAGCTTACTTCTACAGACTTTTCAAAGTTCCTCCCATAAATTCCAAAAAGCTCCAAACTTCTGAACCACATGATCAGGTTAGTCACAGCAATGACCCCATTTTTTCATTATCAATTTCTGTCTGCTTTTTCATTGCTGCAACCAAAAGACCACACACAAAAAATTTTGGAGGAGGGAAAGTTTATTTAGGGCTTGTGGTTTCTGAGGTCTCAGTCCATATAGCCAACTCCATTGTTCTGTGCCCAGGGTGAGGCAGAACATCATGGTAGAATGGTATGGTGGAGAAAAGCAGCTAAGGACATATTTGTATTTTGATTAAAAAATATAAAACACATTTTCTCTGAATTATTAAAATAAGATATATATTATATGCTCATGACATTGCTATATACTCTAAGTCTACAAAGATTTTTATTTCTTTTGTGGAACTGGGGTCAAATGCAGGGACTTATACATACAAACATGCACTTTACCACTAAAATATACCTCAGCCCTAAAGCTTTTTAAAAAATTCAGATATGTTTTCTTGAATATAAGTAAATAGACATAATTATTTAGTCAATATGTTTAGGGTACTATATTAAACTACAAATTTCTCCTAGAAGAGATATTAGGAAAAATTTTCCCTTCTATATTTCTTTTTAATAAGTTGTACATAATTTTCCATTAAGTATATTCATTATGATATCATTTAAAAATTCCCTTATCTGAGTTTTAATTTCTAATTTCAGGCAGCTCTGTTCTGGGATAAAAGAAAAAAAAATCACCAGTACTTTGCAAATTTTTTAAAATGCATTATACAGAAAGTAAAAGTATAATTTATTGTCAAAATTGGGTAACTTTTGAGCATGAATATAAAACTAAGAATTACACTGAAAAACAGGCATTGAAACTAGACCTATTATCATCCTAAATACTAATCATATCTTCAAAATGCTCTTAACAAAATAATATTAAATGCCATCATGCTAGGTGAGGTCCACAGTCCATCCAGTAGAGGGTAAATCCTATACAAAAGTAATCTTTGTAGTGGCATTAAAGTCTTCATCAACACCATCATTTCAAATGTTTTATGCTACATTACTATTTATACTACAACCACAATATCTCACTTGCCAAGAGGTCAGAGTTCCAGTGACTCTGGTGTGTATGACATAGGAGTAGCCTTTAGGCTCCTGCCCATGATATTAGATATATCAAATCAGACAACAAATTGAAAGCAGCTGTCATCAGCACAAAGGAACAACTCAAAAGAAGAGGAAAGAGACTGAAGAAACATAAAAAGGAAAGAGAACTAGAATGACCGGGGGTGGGGTGGGGACACATTTATTGCAAGGGCATCTTTTATGTGGAACCAAGACTTTCACAATGATGACTGAGTTGACGTTTCTAGTAATTTTTGTTTGAAAGAATAGGGATAACATGTAAAGCATGTTAGAAAAATATCCTTCAAAATGGTAAGCTTTGGCACATACACAGAGACTACATTTTGGTTATTTGGAAACTGACATGTGGAACATTTTATTCCTGGAAAATATCTGGTAAATGAGGTATTCTTGTACTTCCTTTTATTTGGCTTGAAAGGATCTTTTGCAAATTCATCTAAACAGTGCTTTGTTGAAAAAATAATCTGAACTAACCTATCCATGGTGTTAGAGAATCTCATCATAGAATCTCTCATCTTCTGCCTTAAAAGCAAAACTTTTAAAAATCTTTGTATGGAAGCAGCTTCACTCCCTTTATTGCTTCGGTTATTCTTTCAAATGTTTACCAGTTCTGTGTTATTTTCAGAATTTTAAGCTGCATATTTGTTACAAAAATGCTTTATCATTTTGTCCCTATTCTGTTTCTAGAACTCTGACGTATTTATAAATATTACTTTTTCTTAAAATCAAGGTCCAAGAATTATTCTTTAGAAAATCTACGATGTCTCAATTTAGGGTGTGATAATTGGGAAAAATTTAAAAGTTCCATCCACCCATCTATTTATTCAACAAATTTATACTGGATACCTACTATGTGCCAGCTGCTATTCTAAACACAAGGAAACAATAATAATAATAACTCAAGTAATAACAGCAACAATAAGAAAGCATGAAAATTGAGAAGTATACAGAATAAAAAGGTAGGTTGCACAAAAGAAAGTGACAGGAGATATTTTATTGCTTCAGTAGAGAACCCAGGAGACAGGTAACGTGAGGGGGAGACTCAAAGAGTAAAAGTTAAGTTTAAAGACTTTAGGTATAAACAAGGTTGTCCTGGTTATAAATGTCAAAAAAGTCAGATTCTATAACTAAACAACTGAAGGGGAGAAAGAGTAGGAGATAAGCTGAGAGGTGGGCAGGGGCCAGATTATATAGCACCTTGAGCCAAAGTGAAGGAATTCCACTTTGTTCTAATAGTAGATAAGACGTCATTGGATGGTTTTGAACAGGGAAGTTACCACTCTTACCTATTTCCAGGAAGACCTGGTTGTTATACAAACAATTAGAGGGATCAGGTATGAAAAAAGGAGGGTGCTACTGTAATAATTCAGTCAAGAGTCCATAGTGTATGTATTATACTAGGGTGGTATTGGCAGAACGGGAGAGAAGTGGTCTTATGTGGGATATAGTTTGAAGGTAGAATCAGCAGGACTTTCTGACAGGAAGAATGTGGGAGTAAGAGAAATGAATCAAGGATGACCCATTCTATTTACTAATTTGGAAAACAATGGAGAAGAACTAAGAGTTCTATTTTAGAAATGGTAAGTATCAGAGGCCTATTAGAACTTCAGGGCAGATGACATTGGAATCATTCAAGGTCTATTAGCACTATTAGAATTTTGGGGTAGATGTTCAGGAAGAGGTTGGATATACAAATCTGAAGCTCAAGGACGAATATAGGACTAGGGATACAAACTAGATGTCATTATTAGCATGTAGATGGCACTTAAAGCAGTGGGAATGGACGTGATGGGTTAAGAAGTCAGTTAAGAAACCCTAAAGGGGTGTGAAAATAAGTTGGGGCCAGAAAAGGAGGTGGAGTAGGAGTGTCCGGCCAACAGGAAAGACCCTTGGAGAGTGTGATTTTACTCCCGACTGAAAATGTGCCTGGAGTCTATTAGAGAGGGAGTGATCAACAGTGTCCACACTACTGAGAGGTCAAATGAGATGAAGACTTAAGGTCTAAGCAGTGAATTTAGTAGATCTCCTATTGATGTGGCTCCATAGGGATCCTCAGAGAGCATACTTACATGGACTAACCTGCTGATTGGACAAATGGTTCAGTATACTAAGGAGGTTAAGCGCTTCATCACCGCGGATGAAAGACGAGACAATAAGAACACAGACCTTGAGCAATAAACAGAAACCACGCAGGGATTAAGGGAGTGTGTGGGTGTGCTATAGCACAGCACTTACTGATAGCTGAATCTCCATTCCCTACCCTGTAACCCCCTCCCCATGCACACTTTCAAGGTCCCTGAAGGTAAGATAGGGAATACGTATTATTTCTGGGCCAAAACACAAACAATTGATTGTGGATTCTTTATAACCTCTCTTCTCTAGCCATGAGTGCTGGTGGTGTTCAAGATAATGGATTCTCCCTGCCAACCAACAATAGATGCATACTCTGCAAAAATATTAATCACATTAAAATATTATTTTTTAAGGAGATGTACAGTGAGAGAGAGAGAGAGAGAGAGAGAAAGAGAGAATCGCTTTTATTTAGTTTTTCTCGTGGCTTTCGTTGCTCTGACACTTCATTGTGTACATGATGCTGGGGTTTAGAACCATCCTCATGCATGCCAGGCAAGCACTATAACTGTTGAGCCATTGTTCCAACCCCACATTAAATTATTAATAAACAGTTTAAATCTACAAAATAGTAGTTTCTTATGATTTTACTTTACAATAAACTTTGCTGAGTTAATAAGTCAATGAAATGTGAAGTTGAATTTATTCCCACAATATAACTTAGCTTATTTTGGCAAAACATTATTTCATGTTGTTATGAATTTGAGAATAATATATTAGAGATAAAAGTGCTGATATGTTGAAGTGAGAATGCTAACCTGAGTTAGAAAGTTAGTAGGTGGGGATGGGCAGAGAGTGGTGTGCCTGAAATCAGGATTTGGGGGTATAGTTGTTGAAACTGCCAAGGCCTGAAGGTCCTCCTCACAAACTGAGGTGGAAGAATAATGAGAAGCTAGTGAGTTGTAATTATTCTCATTAATGAGTCCATCCATCCAATGTTACCTTGGCATTATGATTTAAAATAACATAAATTGTTCTTTCTGTACCAGAATTATCATACACAAGTTGCAGTCACAAAGTTAAGACCAGTGAATGAGACGGTTGTGAAACAATATCTAAATCTCACAAGAAACTGTCATTAAAGTATTATTTAATAAGTGTTATTTGTATTTTTAAAATTACTTTTCTTACCTTTTTCAGTCTTATATTTTAAATTGAAAACTAAATGAGGAGACATCCATTTCTGCAATAACAATGCTTCCTTTTTGGTCTACAACTCTAAATTGAAGTGGTATTTTACTATCAAAATACATGTAAAGACATTCTTAAGTTTCTTTCCATGTTTAACACATAATTTTCTGCCACTGAAATTTTTCAATCATAATCATAGATACTGAAAGCATTTTTTTCTTGTTGAAAAATATATTACTCTCCCATGTATTCCATGTTTGCTGCTTTCTAGGATATTAACATGAAAAAAATCTTTTTTTCTCCTTGTAGATGATTCACAGTTATGACAGGAATAGAAATTGCTTACATCCCATAGCTCTAAAACAGAGCCAAAAAACCCAGAGAAAATTGTCCCACATCTATCAGAAGCAGCAGTGTAATACAGTTGACAAGAACACCTAATGCAACCAATTAACAGTCAACACATTTATAATTGAAGGTTGTTTATGGCACTATTTTTCGCTCCTGTTATATGTTATCTCCATAAAAGTCAACCAGATTAAAATGAAATATTACAATGGAAAAATAAAACTTCATTTTATTTATAATAGAATGCAACCTTCCAAAGAAGCATCCTTAATCTCTCAAAGACAATGATGAGGCAATCTAGAAGCTTTCAAAAGTCAAAGTGACTTTCAAGCATTAAAATTGACAGAAATTTCTACATGTCAAAGCAAAATGTAAAAAGAAAACTTACATTTTTGCAAATAAATGTATGAAAATTTACAACTATATAGAGGAGCTGATTTTTGACATTTCTAGTATGAAAACAAACATAGATCTTATTTTTGTAAAACTATCAGAAAAATAATTAGTTATAAAAGTAAACTCTGTAGTACAAATTAAAATAAAAATCCAGAACATAACATTATTTCAAACACTAAGGATAATGAAGATGTGAACATTTGCTCTAAACCCAGGTGATCAGTAGCACATTCTAAGAGGATTTTGGGTCACTTATACATAAACACCAGGGAAAGGTCTGTTGTTTTTCCAGGGACATGGACCAATAATTCTCTTAGAAAAAGCATATTAAGAGGATTCCAAAGGTCAAATGGATCTAAGATCAAGTCCAAAGCCATCAAACAAGAGCTGAAAGACTAATCAAGTACCAAATACTCAAAAAGAACACTCAAGGTAGAAACAAGAAATGGGGAGGGGGACTTATGTACAAAAGATATGGGTAATGAGAACTAATAAACTCAAATTAGAGTTTGGCTGGGAAATGAGGAACATGGAAACACACATAAATGGGTCAGTACAACCACCTATCCTGTGAAATAGGGGCTGGCTTCTATCTCAGCTAGCAGATGGCTGGGTGAGCCAGGTACGGCATGGGAAACAAACAGATCCTGGGAACTAGAATCTTAGTCCTGCAACTCTGATCAGGTTGCTGAATTCCTCTGGGCCTCAGCAACTCCAACTATTTTTGAGGCAAGAATAACTTCAAAGGGCTCTGCGATTTAAAGTTAGACAATATGTGAATGTGCCTGACACATGGTAAGCACACGATAAAGACCTTCTTCCATTAGGCCAATACTTATAGGTCATTGCTTATCACTGTTTTAACTCACACCAATTATTTCCAAGAATCTATCTGAGCACAAGGTAGCACAAAACTAAAGATCTGAGTTGTCTAATCTTAAAAAATATGAGTTGACTAAGTTGACTTTTAACAAGAAAATGTTATTAAAAATCTTATATTTTTTGATCAAAATGCTGAGAGGAAAGTAAGAAGGGAAAAAAGGTTCTGTGCAAACATAGATATACTCAGACAATAAATGACTTTATCCACAAAGGACTTCTTATCACAGAAGAGAGGAAAAAGCATGCAAATTTAAAGCTTAAAAAGACAGTAAGCATAGACAAGCAGGGCAGATTGCATTTGCTGCTTATGCCAGTTATGGACAGAGGCTCAGCTCTGCTGGAGCCACACCTCTCCCTGCACAGGTGTCTAAATGTGCATTCTTATTCAAGCTGCATTTCCGCAGACAGCCTTCTGTGGTTCCCAGCTCAAGCGGTCTGCTCTGGCTGTTCTCGTAGCTTCCTGTGGCCCCTTCTCAACACAGGTGCCATCCATACTGTTCCGACATGTGGAACAATCAGGAGCACAGGTTCTAGTGTCATGCTGAGTTTGAATCTGGTCTCTCTAACCCGCTGGATGTATCTAAGCCTCCGCAGGAAGGGTTGTTGCGAGGAGACAATGCAATTACTCTCTACAACTCTGCTTGCACTTGGTGCAATGACTGTTGGCCATTCTCATTGCCAGTAAGAGCAATTAAGCAGTGTCTAAAATCTGACGCCCACTACAGCATGGCTCTCCCCTGAACCCAGCACAGGCTGTGGCCCTTTGTCAAGCGCTTAGTGGAACTCTGAGCCCATAAAATTAACACATTTTGAGGTAGTGTGATTATCTTCTTAAACTGAGGCAGTCTTCGCTTTGTCCAGTTCTAATCCGCATGAATCTCAGTTTCCAGAGTTTAAATAGACCCAGTGTCCCCACAACATAGTTAAAATTTACTTACCATAATACATCTTTTATAGCGGTTTATTAAATCATTTTCTGATTTTTAAAAGTATGTTTCATCATTGAGAGATCTTTAAATGTGCAGGATAAAAATCCTTTATCAGGTACGTATTTTTCAAGTGTTTTCTCCCAGCCTGTGGCTTGCATGCTTTTCGCCTGGCTGTCTGTTTGGCAGTAATGCAGATTGAACTCAGTGGCATTCTATCTCCGAGCTACATCCCCAGCCCTTTTCTTTTCTGAGATAGGGTCTTGGTCTTGCTAAGTTGCTGTGGTCCTCCTGCCTCAGCCTTCTTAGTAGCTGGGATTACAGGTGCGCCACCACATCCACCTGTGGTTTGTCAATTTTCTTTTATTAAAAAATTATAAGGAAATGAGTTATTGTACAATCATAAATGCATATGATTAACACTATGATATGCATATATACTTAAACCAGAATTACCCCTGATCCCTCCTTCTCCCCCCCGCCACCTGCCCCCTCTCTGCTCTCTCCACTATATACATATATATATATATATATATTTTTTTTTTTTAGAAAGGACAGAGAGAGAGAGAAAGAGAGAGAGAGAGAAAGCGAGAAGCAATTTTATTTAGTTTTTCATGTGGCCTTCGTTGCTCCAATATTTCGCTGTGTACATGGTGCTGGGGTTTGAACTCATGTACTCGCGCGTGCAAGGCAAGCGCTGTAACCGCTGAGCCACTGCTCCAGCCCCTATATATCTATTATTGCCCTAGATTATGTGTTGCTACACTTTTGCTGGGTCTATTACATGAGGTTCACTACCTTTCACACAGGCCTGGGTTAGCTCCAACTGCCACAAATGAGAGAAAACATTTGACCCCTGACTCTCTGAGATTGGCTAACTTTGCTCAGCATGATTTCTTCCATTGCCATCCATTTACCCTCAAAGGATATAATACTGTCGTTTCTCATTGCTGAACAGAAATCCACAGTATGCATGTGTATATATGTACCACAGTTTTTGGAACCATTCATTGAGAGGCATCTGGGTTGGTTCCATAATTTAGCTATTGTTAATTGAGCTGCTATGAACAAAGATTTTATGTCACTGTAATGTGCTGATTCTAACTGCTCTGGGAAAATACCCCAGAAAGGGGATTGCTGGATCATAGGGTGGGTTCATCCCTAATTTTTTAAGGATTCTCCACACTGCTTTCCAGAGGGGCTGTACCAGTTTGCAGTTCCATCAACAGTGTGCTAGTGTTCCGACTTCCCCACAACCCCTCTAGCATCTATTATTGTTTATATTCTTAGTATTTTGCCAATCTGACTGGAATGAGGTGAAATCTTAATTTAGTTTTTGATTTGCATTTCTTGGATTACTAGTGATTTAGAGCACTTTCTCATGTATTCATTGGCTTGCTCAATTTCCTCCATTGAGAAGTTTCTATTTAGCTCTTTGGCCCATTTATTAAGTTGTTTGCGTTTTGATATTAATATTTTTGAGTACTTTGTAAATTCTGGATATTAGTCCCCTGTCAGGAAGAATCACAGACGATGATTTTTTTCCCTTTTTTTTTTTAAAGAGAGGAAGACAGTGAGAGAGAGAGAGAGAGAGAGAATGAATATCAATTTTTATTGAGTTTTTCACATGGCTTTTGTTGCTCCAACACTTAGTTGTGTTCGTGGGTGCTGGGGTTTGAACCTGTGTACTTGCGCATGTCAGGCAAGCGCTGTAACCTCTGAGCCACTGCTCCAGGCCCGATTTTTTCCCATTCTATCGGAAGTCTCTTGAAAATTAGGTGTGCAAAAGCTTTTTAGCTTAATGGCATTCAACTCATTAATTTTTTACTTTAATTCTTTCACTTTAGGAGTCTTGTTCAGAAAGTCTTTGCCTATTCCCAAATGCTGGAGTGCTGGTCTTAACTTTTATTCTAGCAGTTGTATGGTAGCTAGTTTAATTCCAAGATCCTTGATCCATTTAGATTTGATTTTTTTGTGCAAGGTGAGAGATAAGGATCTAATTTCAACTTTCGCCAAGTGGCTGTCCAGTTTGTCCAGCACCACTTGTTGAATAGGCTGTCATTCCTCCATGTTATATTTTGACCCCCTTTGTCAAAGACCAGATGTTTAAAGATTTGTGGGTTTGTCTCAGAGTCTATTATTCTATTCCATTGGTCTTCATTCTTGATACCAGTACCATGCTTTGTTTGTTACTACAGCTCTACATTATAGTTTTAGATTTGGTATTGTGAATCCACCTCTTTCATCTTTCTTGCTTAGTAATGTTTTGGCTATTCTGGGTTTCTTGTTCCAAATGAATATTAGAATTGCTTTTTCTCTCTCTGTAAAGAATGACATTGGTCTTGTTGAGGATTGCACTGAATCTGTACAGTGCTTTTGGCAGAACGGCCATTTTAATTATATTAATTCTGCCTAACCAAGAGCACAGAACAGCTTTCCATCTTCTCAGGTCTTCTTTGATTTCTTTCCACTATGTCCAATAATTTTCATGTAGAGGTCAGTTTGCCTATTTTCTTAAGTGTGGCTTTTGAAGACCTAAAAACTTAATTTTGATGAAGTTCACTTTATCAACTATTTCATGATTCATGTTCTGCACCCAAAGAAAAGTTTGCTTGAACCAATATTGCTAAGATGTTCTCCCATGTTTTACGCTAGGGTTTTATACTTCCAGCACTTAAGTTTAGCTCCATGATTTACTTTAACTTTTGTGTGTGAGGTAAAAGTTGAGGATTTTTTTCCCCCTTTACCTAGGTACTATGTTAGCTTTCTATGCCTATGACCAAAACACCTCACATAATAACAACTTAGAATAAGACACATTTAATTTGGGTTCCTGGTTTTAGAAGTTCTGTTCATGGTTGGCTGACTCTATTATTCTGGTTCTAGGTAAGGTGAAGGAGGACATCATGATGGAAGGGCATGGCATAGGGAAGTTGCTCAGCTCACACCACTGGGAAGCAGACAGAGAGAGGGGAGCTAGGGAGACAAGATATAATCCCCAAGGGCACACCCACAGAGACTTTACTTCCTCAAGCAAGACTTTACTTCCACACTATCTGCCTATCTAAATGGATCAATCCACTGATTAGGTTACAGCTCTCATCATCTAATTTCACCTCAAAACATTTCTGTGCATTGCCTATCACACGAGCTTATTAGGGGGACACCTTATAGCAAAACAGATACCTAACCTATTTGTGGAAAGACTATCTTTCCACTATCCACTATATTAACAACAACAACAAAAACAATTCCTCCTCCTTCTCTTCTTTTAAACAAAAGCCAATTTTAAGCGTGCAGGTCTATTTCAGGACTTTTGATTTACTCCACTGATTGATACATTAAGTTTTACATCAATGCCACATCTCTTTTATTATTACAACTTTATAGTTATTAAATCAGGAAGTGTCATACCCTCCAAATCTGTTCCTTTTCAAAAATGATTTGGCAATGCTGAAACAAAATTTTACAATCAGCTTTGACATTTCAGCAAAAAACTGATGAAATTTTGACTAACCTGCACTGCACTGAGTCTGAAGATCAATTTGGGAGAAATGACATTGTAAGCAAATTAAGACTTTCCACCCATAAACTTGGTATTTCTCTCCATTCATTTATGTCTTCTATCATATATATCATGAAATTTCTGTAGTTGTTCATCTATAGACCTTGTATATTTTGTTATCCCAGTATTTGTGGTGCCATTTTAAATGGTGTTGACTTTTTAAAATTAAATTTCCAATCATTAATTGCCAGTGCATAGAAATATAACTGATTTTTGCATATCAATTTGATACCCTGTGATTTTGCTGAATTTACTTGCTGGCTCTTGTAGTTTTTTGTAGATTCATTTTGGTTATTTCATATAGATGTCATTTTGTCTATAAATAAAGGTAGTTCTACTGTTTCACATCTGACTTTTTTCCCTGCCTTGTTACACTGGCTAGGACTTCTAGTACAAAGAAGAATAGAAGCAGAGAGATTGGACATCTCTGCCTCTTCACTGATTTTTGGAAGAAATAATATATAATTATACTTTAGTTGTACATTTTTTTCTGGTATCTGCTCTTTCTCTCTCTTTGGATGGGTGTTAAATTTTGTCAAATGCTTTTTCTGCATTTACTGAAGTAGGACTTTTTTTTCTTTTAATACGGTGAAATTATATTAATTTTTGAATGCTAAATCTTCTCTACATTCCTAGGAAAATCCCTACTTGACCATAATGTGCTATCCTTTTTATGTATTGCTGAATTTGATTGGTTAAGATTTTGTTAAGGGTATGTATATATTTGTAGACTGTAATTTTCTTTTTCTTATGGAACTCATAAGTTAAGTTGGGAAGTGCTCCTCTTTTACTTTTCTGAAAAAGTTTGTGTTGAATTAGTATTAGTTCTTCCTTAAATGAGTGACAGAATCTACAAGTGTAGTTGTCTGGTTTAAAATGTACTTGTTTATCAATTCATTTATTATTCCTAAATTAATTCCATAAAGAGATTGTGGAAACAGTTGTTTGTAATTCTTTTTTCCAGAGAAGGCTAGCTGTTAACTTGCATACAGAGAATACATGTATTTGTAAAAGCAAAAAATAAAATGTTAGCTGCCTATTATTTTTACCTTGCTTAAAAATATTTTTCATGTGTATGGATAAAGTAAGTGATGATTTACATATGCACATAAACTATATAATTCATTTTGGATATAGTATAAAATTAAAGGCTCTTTTAAAAACAAAGAGAATTATTACATATTTAGTAAATACATACATTTTACATCTTGACTAATGTTCTTCATTTAATGTAGTGGTCAAATCAAATCAAAAGTTATGAGAAGAAAAGTAAAATACTATCTAATTAAAAATATTACAAAGCAGCAACTAGAATATTTTACTGAAAAAGATCACAAACTGTTTCCTAAATAACTTTCTTCTTTCCTTCTTGAAGGATGTGATCAAAGCAAAAAGCAGATTCCTTTTATACTCATACAAATTTCCTTTCGTGTGATTTTTTTAAAAAACCTAAGATTTCTCTAAGAATTATGTGTCAAAAACTGCCATTTCTAGCTTCTGAAGAGTAAAGATTAGATTTCTAACACTGGACAATTTTGACTTGCTTCTATTCCTGAGGTCTCATGGGGTACTTGAAAAATAAACATCATTTCTCAGCATCTGGATTTTTGACTACAGTGCTGTCCAGTGCTTTGGCCATATAAGGCACACTTAAAAAGGTGACAGAGGGAAGTTAAAAACCATGTTAATACATCACTCTAGCAATTTTTGTAATATTTTATTTTCAGCTTATAGCCTAAATAAATGTAGACAACATGGAAATTCTATAGATACTGCCAAATATGGACCACTTACCCTAGGTAAGCTATGTATCTAATTTGACTAGCACTATGTTGGGGCTATTTTATTCATGGCTATATTTAATGAGAGCTAAACTGATTTACATATATTTTTAAAATATATATTTTGATAGGCTAGGTCCTGATTAATGTTGATAGCTTTTCTTCTTTGCATCTCCAGTTCTTAACACATCACCTAGCTCATCCAGTCAGAATTCAATAAAGGTTTAACTTGAAAATGAGTTTAACTGAATTACACTGAATGTGGCAATTTATAAAGTAATCCAGAAAGTCAGACATAAATGTGATATACAATGAAAGAAATAATTACACATTTTTTTCCTTCACTGTAGGTGGTTGTAAATGTACAACTATTATGAGAAGTTTTTAGTTACTTTTTTTTAATTCATTCAACATAGTCTTACATATGAATAGCCATGCATGAAGGCATGGCTATTGACAAAGCAAGCCAAGGTCAACGCCAGTTCATGGTCTCCCCGCTTTGACTTCTCCCTGTTCCCATGTTTCCCCTACTTTACCCCCATGTTAACTGGGATTTTCATGGATGATGAGGGTTTCCAACTGCATTGATAACTCCCTTAACTCCTTCCCTCCATCTCTACTGATATCCCCTTAATCCCTTGTGCCCCTTTCCCCTGTTCATCCCTCAGTGTCATAGCCATGGTTTCCCTTGCTCAAGTAAAAATTCACCCAAGTTGAGGTTATTATTTAGCTTAGCCAACTTTCAATCTGTCTCAGATTGTGCTCTAGCTTCCACATATGAGAGAAAACATTCAGCCCTTGAGTTTTTGAGTTTGGGATATTTCACTCAGCATAATTTTCCCCATCTCCATCCATTTGGCTGCAAATACCATGACACCATTCTAATAGCAGAGTAGAACTCCATTGTATATATGTACCACAGTTTTTGAATCCACTCAGTCAGTGATGGACATCTGGGTTGGTTCCATAGCTATAGTAAATTGAACTGCTATAAACACTGATGTAGCTGTGTCTCTGTAGTATGCCAATTTTATCTCTTTTGGGAGAATACCCAGGAGTAGGATAGCTGGGTCATAAAGCGGATCCAGTCCTAGTTTTTTGAGGAGTCTCCACACTGCTTTCCAGAGTGTTTGTATAAATTTGCAGTCCCACCAACAGTGTGATAGTGTTCCTTTCTTTCCACAATCCCTCTAGCATCTGTTATTGTGCCACTCTGACTGGAGTGAGGTGGAATCTCAGTGAAGTTTTGATTTGCATTTCTCTGATTGCATTGATTTTCTCATATACTTATGGACTTTTTGGAATTACTCCATTCAGAAGTTTCTATTTAGTTCCCTAGCATATTTGTTAATTGGATTATTTGTAGTTTTAGTGTTCAGTATTTTGAGTTCTTTGTATATTCTGGAAATTAGCCCTCTGTCCGAGGTGTAGCAGGCAAAGATTTTCTCCCATTCTGTAGGTTCTTTCTTGACACTCTTGATTAAACCTTTAGCTGTGCAGAAGCTTTTTAGTTTAATGGCATCCCACTCATTTATTCTTCGCTTTAAATCTTGCACTATGGGAGTCTTGTTAAGGAAGTTGGTGCTGACACCAATGTTCTGGAGTATTGATCCTATTTTTTTTTTCTAGCACTTGTACAGTTGCTGGTTTAATTTCCAGTCCTTTTAACCATTTCGATTTGATTCTTGGGCAGGGTGAGAGATAAGAATCTAATTCCAGTTGTCTGGATATGGTTATCCAGTTTGTCCAGCACATTTGTTGAATAGGCTATCCTTCCATACTATGTTTTTGCCCCCTTTGTCGAATATCAGGATGTTAAAGATTTGAGGGTTTGTCTTGGAATCTTCTATTCTGTTCCATTGGTCTTCATGTCTATTTTGATACCAATATCACACTATTTTTGCTACTACAGCCCTATAGTATAATTTCAGGTCAGGTATTGTGACATCTCCTGCTTCGTCTTTCTTGCTTAGTAATGTTTTGGCTATTCTAGGCCTTCTGTTAAGCCAAATGAATTTGAGGATTGCTTTTTCTATATCCATGAAGAATGTCATTGGTATCTTGATGAGGACTGCATTGAATCTATATATGGTTTTTGGTAGAATGGCCATTTTTATTATATTGATTCTGCCTAACCAAGAACATGGAATGTTTTTCCATCTACTCAGGTCTTCTGCAATTTCTTTTTTAAATGTTCAATAGTTTTCAATGTAGAGGTCCTTTATATCCTTTGTTAGATTGATGCCCAGGTATTTTATTCTTTTTGAGGATATTATGAATGGGATGGATTTCCTGATTTCATCTTAGTAGAACTGTTGCTGGAGTATAGGAAAGCTATTAATTTATGAGTGTTGATCTTATAACCATCCACTTTGTTGAATTCATTTATAAGCTCCAGAAGTCTTTTGATCATGCTTTTTGTATTTGCTAGGTATAGGATCATGTCATCAGCAAATAGAGATAGCTTGATTTCCTCTTTTCCTATTCTAATTCCTTTGATTTTTTCTCTTGTCTGATAGCTCTGGCTAGGATTTTTCACGGGTTATATTGAATAAGACATCCTTGTCTTGTTCCTGAATTCAGTGAGAATGGTTTCAAGTCTTTCTCCATTAAGCACAATGTTGACTATGGGTTTGTCAAATGGCTCTTACAATATTAAAATAATTACACATTTCTTTTTCCCTCACTAGAGGTGGTTGTAAATGTACAAGTATTATGAAAAGTTTTTTCGAAAAATATCTTCGTTAAAAATAGCAAAGTAGCTGGGTGCAGTGGCACACATCTGTAATCCTAGTGGCTCAGGTGACTGAGGCAGAAGGGTTACAAAATTCAAAGCCAGGCTCACAAACTTTTGAGACCCTGTCTCAAAATAAAAAATAAAAAAATGGCTGGGGATTTGGCTTCTTGTTTAAGTGCCCCTGGGTTCAATTCCTGATTCCCTGATACAAAACAAACAAACAAACAACAACAACTAAAAACAAAGTCTTCATTGTACAACATCAAAAGTTACATGTAACTCTTTAGAAATGGAAAATAAACAGAAGATAACCTAAGCAGCACATGAATATTATATCTCTTTTTCTTCTATTCCATGCCACTACCAAAAGTTCTCAGCTCCAGTGAATTAACTATCAGAAGCAAAAAAATCTCTCAAGAAGTTTAACAAGGTAAACTCTTGGTGAACCTCAATTTTGTTATAACCTTCTTCTTAAGATGAATATTATGGACCTATCTTGTAACAAGATTATTTTGGGACATCCCTATTTAATCCCCTTTAAGGTGATCTGAGATGAAATGATATGCCATAAGGAAGATACTACTATAACAAGGTTTTTGGCTATTTAGCCAGCAGCTTTCAAAGAGCAAGAAGCAGGAATTCCATTTTTACTAAGTAAATACTACCTATTCACTAATTTATCTAGACCCAAAATAATTTCACAAATCTTATAACAGTTCAAGAGTTCTTCAAGGATTTCTGTAGCTCAGACTGACTTCTAATATATCATGTCTCACTCTAGAACAGTCACTCAATTTTCAGAAAAGTTTAAGTCAAAGTAATATTTATTCCACCTTCATTCTAAGAAAAATACTGCTGTTCTGTAAGGGATGTTGTTGAGAATGCTAATGAACCATATTACACTCATCATAATATGGTTACCCTCTGCAAAATTTTTCTGACATTTTCATTGCCCAAAATTGAACTAATGGCTTCTAAAATTTTATTTCACAAAATCTTGTCTCTTACCTATGCTCTCTTTACATTTGCTACTGGAAATGGCAGAGTTGGGTGGAGGTCCATCAGCAGAGGAACATGAATCCCCAGCATGCAATGGTGGTGGTGGTGGTTTCATAGACCCAATTTTAGCTTTACCTTGTTTTAAAATTTTCCCTTAGAAAAGATTCCATACTTTAAAAAAAAATCTTGCATTTAGAGTCACACTGACTTGATATTTTCTCCCCAATATGAAATAAAAAAAATAAAAAATAAAATAAAACAAACTCTGCCCATAACTTAAAGAGAGAAAACACCCAAACTTCATAGTAACTGGGTTAAAAAAAATTGTTTCAGATTCATCAATGGATGGTAAGGAGAAAGTCTAAGGATATTTGAATATTCTCCAAGTATAAGACATTTCACACCTCAAAAAGAGAAAATGAACAACTTTACAGCACAATGTCAGTTTCATGGTTTTGGCAATTGTACTATGGACAAATAAGATGCTAACATTAGCAGGGAGCAGGGTGTAGGGTGCATGGTAATTCTCTGTATTATTTGTGCAACTTTTCAGTAAGTCTAAAGTTTAAAAATAAAATATTAAAAAAGGTCACCTTCAATCCTTTTTAGAATATGTGGGATTTTCATAAACAATTAATGTCTAACATTCTCCAAATTTGTCCTAAGCTTCTTATGGCTTTCCATGCCCCGCCCCCTGCCTTTGACTGCTTCAGCAAACTCCTCATATCCAGTGCCAGTTCAAAGATTGTACTTCAATACCCACCTCTTTAAAACATCCTCTCACTACTACAGACTTTCTCAGATTTTTCAGTATTGTACCCAAATGTACAATTTTATTGTGCATAATTACATAGTTTTTTTGTTCTTTTATACTTGCAATTTCTCAATATCATTACAATAAGAAAAATTCCCAGAAAGCAATGACAAAGTTCTACATCTTTTTGTGATCTTCCCCAGCACTGAGCTAAGTGTACAGTAAATGCTTGTTAAGCATATATGCTGGCTTATTCACTCACAGATTGTTCACGAAAGTGGATATTTGGAAGCTCACATCATCCACTTACACTCTTCTCTGTGCTATTAGACCTCAAATACAGGATTGAATGAACCATTATTTATTATTTAAGTATGGAAATTTTGATCATTTCAGGCTCTCAGAAAGTCTCTAAAACATATGAGATTTCTTTCAATTTAATAAAGTAGTTGTGATTCAATAAACACAATATTCCATATTAGAATTAAGAGATTTTATAGTATAGGACTAAATTATAAATCTCTAATTTAAAAGCTCATTTAAATCTGCTAAAATTCTTCATTTAATAATAATATGAAACATAAAATAACATTAACAACTGCCACAAATAAGATTCAAAGACACCGACATTTTATGGGAAGTTTTCCATGACCCGGAGTTGCTGCCTTGAGTATTCCTGGGATGTCCGCTAATCTGTTAAAGTCATACAGTGGGAACAAATGCCTATTTTCTTTGCCAAGAAAATACCATAGATGAATATTAAAAACAGCTATGTTAGCCAAAATTCACATCTGCACACACTTAAAAATGTAGCTTTTCCTTTTTTCAATAATAATTTGTAATACATTCTGAAAAACACACAAAAAAATGTATGATACTTTACACTTGCCTGGGTTAGTAGTGTTTCAGCCCTAAGTGCAGTGACAGAGGCTCTGCCTCCCCTGAGTCCCACTGTGCTCTAGGTAGAGGAAAGCATCTGCCCAGTTGTAACTTTTGTAGGCATTGGTTACATGCATATCTTTAATATGTAGAAGGACTATAAAGTTCAAAATAAGCGCTAGTGATGTAATTGATCAATTAAAATAAATAAAATATTTTTGAAAGCAATACAACTTTAAACATGGAAGTTAAAGGGGTTTTCTACACAACTTGGGGGTTCTAATATTTTTTTATTATTAGTTGAATATGGACTTATAATTGAGGGGGAATCATTATCAAACAATCAAGAACAAATGTATAATCACATAGTTAGCCAAGCCTGATGCCATTCCATGGTTTCCCCCCTTGGGTTCCCCATGGTTCTATGTTTCCCCTAAATGAACCCCTGTGTTAAATGGACTTCTCCTGGAGGTCGGAGATCTCCTTCTGAGTTGGTTCCCCCATACTCCCTCCCTCCAGTCTCCTAGATATCCTTCCTAACCCCTCCCTCCTCTCTGCCCCTCTCCCTATGTCTCCAGGTATCCTAGGCAAGGTTCCCCCTATTTCTGTAAAAATTCATAGATGTTGAGGTTATTATTAGCTTAGCCATCTAACATACTGTTTCCAGTTGTATTCTAGCTTCCACAAATGAGAGAAAACATTCGGCCCTTGAGATTGAGATGGTTCTAATATATTTTTTTTAAAATCCTCAACTATTAAATGAACAGGCTTTTCTTAAAAAAATCTTTTAAAAGGTAAATCAATTCATGAGAATACCAGATATCATTCACAATTGGTAAAAAAAAAATTACCATTTTTTAAATATGTGCAGAAAAGAAATATATTTGGCCTGATGCCAGAAAAAAAAGATGTTGGGCCTGATTTCAAAACTATGATTTGTAGAAATTCTGAAATATTTAAGGAGTCAAGGATATCAATCCAATAGAGTATTAGAGTATTTTTTAAATATTTTTCTGTCATTTGATTTTTACAAAGAATGATTACTTTGAGAGTAAAATCTAAGAATGATATATCTTAAATGAAGGCATTTAAAAATACCTATGTTTAGAAATACTGTGTTATCATTTCTAAAAAATCATATGTATGTCATAAGACAACCAAATAAACTGGGCAATTATATATCACATATGCACTTTCTCCAATGCATATGATTCTTCATATGTTAGGTTTTTTTCTGAGAGGGACAAGTATAGTAAAATATATTACAGTGAGAAAAAATACACTGATATTGCTGGCGTTAAAATGTAATTAATCTCATAGGAAAAACTGTTAAACGACTGATATTTATCTGATTATCTGCATAGAAAATACAAAGAAATCTACCAAAAAAAAAAAAAAATAAAGGGGGGGACTAGAACTAACATGAGTTTAGGTGGTTATATTATACAAGGCCAGGGTCCAAACATCTAATGTATTTCTATACATTAGCAACGACTGATTAGAAACTGAAATTACAAATAAAATTACCTACAAAATATATGAAACATCTACACGCTACAAAGTATAAATGCAGATGAAAAAACTGAAGAAAACCTAAATAAATGGAAAGACCTTCTATGTTCATGGATCAGAAGATTCAAGTTCATTAAGATTTTAATTCTCTCCTGGAGAGAATTAAAAAAAATTCTTGGAAGGATTCTGCGTAGCTTTCATTGCGTTACTTCTAAGAAAAGCACTGAAACTATCATAGGCCAAACAATTTTGAAAAATAAAATAAAAACAGCAGTGGAGATAACTCACACTATCTGTCTCTAATTAGGCCTATAAACGCTATGGTAAGCAACAGAGTGTGGTATTGGCAAAGGACAGGTACAGTAGCAGAGCACAATAGGTGATTAACTGATTTTCAATAAAGCTACCAATGCGAGTTAGTGGAGAAAGGCAAGTCTTTTCAACAGATGGTGCTGAAACAACTGAATCTCAATTTATATCTTATACTAGTCATAAAAGCTGACTTAAAATGGGCCACAGAACAAACAAAAAGCCTTAAAATGATGAAATTTGTGGAAGAAAACAGGAGAAAATCTTTACGATGTCAGATTTGGCAAGATCTTTTCGACATGACAACAAAAATATGATCTATACACATAAGAACAAACCGATAAGATGGACTCACTTAAAATAATGAAAAAATCAAGACATTCATGGAGAGGAAAATGTTTGCAAATCACATGTCTTATAAAGAACTTGTGTCCACAATATATAAATAATTCTCAAAATTCAGTTACAGAAAATAGGATATGGAATATAAAATCTGAAAAGATTTTAAAAGGCATTCACCAAGAAAGATATTCAGATGACAAACACACAGATGAACATTATTAATAGTGCTGAACATTACTGTTCTTCAGGGAAATACACGTGTGATAAGAAATACCTCTAAGGATGGCTAAAAGTTGCGTTGTAATAGCCAATACCAAGTGCTGGTGAGGATGTAACATAACGGAGTTCTCTCCATCACTGGTGGAAATGCAGAACGATACAGTCACTTTGGAAAACAGTTCAGTAGTGTTTATAAAGTTAAAATTTAACTTAAAACTCAGCAATCCTATACTTTCATATTTATTTAATTAAAATTTATATCCACATAAAGCCTTTATGTGAATGTTTAACAACCCAAATATTCCTCAGCTGAAGAACAGATAAACTTTGATACACTGGTTCAATGGAATAGTACTAAGCCATAAAAAGTAAGGAGCTATGTCTACACACAAGTGAACATCAAATGCATTATTTTACGGGAAAGAAGCCAGCCTCAAAATGCTACATACTGAAGAATTCACTTATGAGACTTCCAGAAAAGGCAAATCCACATTCACAGAAAATAAATAACTGGTTACCAGGAGTTAAGGCTCAGGGAAGGAGGAGGGCTGATGACCAAGGATCTGGAGGAATGTTTGGATTAGAACTGTTCTATATCTTGACAGTGGTGATGGCTTGCCAAAACCTGCAGACTCTACACAGACTCCATGCAAATTATTTACTTATTTAAAAAAAAGGAATGAATGGAAAGTTAGAGAATACAGGAAAGAGTTTGTATTGTGGGGAAAAGGAAGACATGGACAGGTACCATCGTGGAGGGCAGGTGACAAGTTACAGGTCTTCTGGGCAGAGGGGCAGCACATGAGAGGCTGTGGAGGAAGGCTGTCACAGCCTATCTGTAGAAAGAGAGCTGTCTGCAGTGGGCACAACACAGATGGTATCTTTGATGGGAGAGACAGGAAGAAGAGCAGATCTTCACTTCTCCACCCCGACTCTGATGGCCATTTTATAAAACAGACAAATACACTGCTGGCAATGATACGGAGGACTGGAACCCTATGCATACACAGCTAGTGGGAAAGTAAAATGGAGCAACTATGGAAAACACGGCAGTTCTTCAACAAATTAGAAATCAAATGATCATAACCACCAATTTCACTTATAGGTGCATATTCAAAAGAACTGAAGGCAGGAGCAAGGATGGGATGGATACCTGCAAGCCCATGTTTGGAGCATCATTATTCACAACAGCTAAAAGGCAGAAGCAACCTTAAGGGCCCATCAACAGATGCTTGGATAAACAAAACGTGGTCTATATACACAGTTGAAATCTTCTTCAGCCTAAAAAAAGGAAATTCTGACCCGTGCTACAGCATGGAGGAACCGCAAAGACATTACGCTAAGGGAAATAAGCCAGACACAAAAGGCAGCTCTCTCTGACGCCACCTCACCTCAAGGACACAGAGAGAGAATGCAGAGTTGTGGCTGCCACGGGCCAGAGGCAGGGAGCCACGAGGGGCTGTTGTTTAATGGGTACAGTTTCAGTTTTGCAAGATGAAAAAAGTCCTGGAGATGGATAATGGTGATGGTGCCACAACAATTTCAATGTACTTAATGCCACTCACTGAACTGCACAATAAAAAGTTTTTAAAATGGTGAATTTCATGTTATGCATGTTTTATCACAATTTAAAATTACTCAATTAAAATCAATAAGTGAAAATTAGGGCAGATACAAGGGAGAAATGGGGATTTTGCCCAATTATGCCCAGGTAGCTAAGAAGCTGTGACAAATTAATTTGTTTGGGCCAAAGGTACTCTGTAAGTTTTTAGACAGGGGTGGAGTGGGTGAAGAAAGCTATTAGCTCACAATCTACATCTTCCAGAAAGTTCTGCCCAGTTCCATCTATTTTTCCCAGACTTCTAGACATCTTCCTGCTGTTTCCCAGGGCATGTGGTCCAACAGCTTTAGACAGTGGCCTTAATTTCAGCTCAGTGTAATCACAGTTCTGTTTTTTTCTATTAACCCTGTCTCTATTCAAATTAATCCCCTTAAGAGGAGGGGCTGTTTTTTACATCGCCAGTGCCTAAATCAGCTTGGCAGAAGTTTTTTTGTTTTTGTTTTTGTTTTTAGCAAGCAAGAACCCCATCTCAGGGACACAATGGGTGTCTCAGTCTTACCTTCTTCTCTTTGTGGCCAGATGGTCCTGTGTCCCTCAGGGGCTTCAGCCTGACAGCCTGCTCTGCTGTGGGAGCATTTTCATTTTCTTCTTTCATCCCTATGAGTCCCAGGGCTTGACTTTCCTTGGGAGCTGGGAAGCCTAAAGTCACAGGGGTCCACATCTCCTATGGCTCCCATTAAAATCCCAGAAACACAAATGAGAGCCCCATGCACAGGCTACAGGAGAGCAGAGTTGCTGTGTGCCCTCTATGCCTCTGTACCCTGCCAGAAAGGTGGATGTGGGCGCCCAGGGTTAGAGTGTGGGAGAGACCCCCAGTCTCTCAGGAAGGGGTGAGGCAGGGCCAGTGACATCACAATCATACTGCATGGTTCCTGATGTCAGCTAGAGCAATGGCAGGGCTGAAGGGCCAGCATACCCTTTTTTTGTGACTCTGGTCACTCAGGGGCAAAAGCAGGGAAAGCAGGCTGAAGCCTTCCTCAGGGTTAGGGACAGGGCAACAAAATGACCAGATGGTGACTTTTGAACATCACTCTCCAGCTTACAAAGTGTTCATAATGTAGAACATTCAGGAAATACAGAAAAATGCAATTTGAAAACCACAAATAATTTCACTCCCTGGAGAAAATGAACTATGATATTTCTCTCCACACTTTTTCCCCGAGTGTGAGCATCTCCATGGCTTACTTCCTTGGTATCACAGGCTCTAGGAAACCCATCAGAAAGCTGTGTTGACTCTGAAACACCTAGAATCTGACCACTTCCCCTGCTACCACTATGGACCAAGTAGTCGCCATCTTCTCACCTGGATGACCTACGCCCTTCTAGTTGGCTTCCTACTTTTGTTCTTACAGAGCTTAGGGTTTCCCTCTGTGGTGTAATTTGCTCATGTTGTCCCATCACTTAGGGTTAAGGCCCAAGTCCTTAGACCTCAAAGGTATGATCTGAGCCTTGAATCCCTCACATGTCATATTCTACCCTTTTCCCAGGGTCCACCCCACCCTTGCCATAGTGGCTTCCCCACTGTTCGTGGCCACTCTTGCCTTAAACTGGTCGTTTCCTCTATCAGCAATTTCTTCCTCCAAAAATTGTCCTGGCTCATTCAACTCCTTCATTTTGCTCAACTGTTATCTTCTTAATGGAGCCAAGCATCAACATACTGTTAAGCAGCCCCAACTCTGGTTTTCCAGAGTCTCCCTTATTTTTCTCTTGTCATTTCAACAGCATCTTTATAGACACTTCAAAATTCTATGCAAGGAACATATATGTATATAAAACACTGCTGTCTGTCTTGCTGTAATGAGCGCTGAGGAGACAGGATTATCTGACTGCTTGGTTCTCTGTGCGTCCCAACTGCCCAGGAGGCTCTGTGTACCACATGTGGAAAGCACTGAGAGTGCCATTGCCTACTGACTGTTCCTGGCATACCTTCTTCTCTTAAAAAAGCACTGTGCATGTCACCAGGTCCCTACTTCCCCAGGTGTAGCCTGGGACAAACTTTTCTCTGGTGGAAAAGGGGAATGTGCAAGTTCACAGCACTTCCTTAAAAGGAGACAACTTGCCCTTACCACCACGCCTCCCTCTCCCCGCTGATTGAGAAATGGTCTGAACTGGAGTATCAGCCTTTAATACAGATATGGAAGCACCATGCTCAGGATGGCAGCTTGGGTGCCTAAACGATCTTGTGGAACAAAACCATTTGCTCACTCCACTGAGTCACCCTAATACCTCAAGACCATTCAGCAAGAGAGAAATAAACTTTTGTATCCTTCCAATATCCTTTTTCTAGAAGCTTAGGTTCACCCTAGTGATCATATACAATTTTCCCCTTTTGAGTCATTGATACAATGAATCATATTAAAAGTGTTTCTAACACCGAACCATCTTTGAATTCCTCCAATAAAAACCATGTGACCATGGTGTACAATGTTTTAATTGTGCTACTGAATTCTTTTTATCTTTTAAGGAAATGATTTTTTTAATATTATTTTTGAGCAACCTTACAAGATTTTAACAAAATAATATAAAATGTGTATATATTCTGGATATTTCATTTATCCCCAGGAGTGCCCCCCCCAATTACCCTCCCTTATCCCTCCCTTCCCCTTCCCACGATAACTCTAAAAAAAGTATTAGATTGTAAAGCATTACATCTTATCTGGATTTAACTCATGCTACTAGACCAACTTTCTCATTGTCCAGGGTCTAGTCCCCACCTCTACAAATGAGTGGAGACAATCGACCCTTAGATCTCTGGGTTAAGCTGATTTTACTCATCATGATCTCTTCCATAGCCATCCATTTACCTTCGAAGGCTGCAATATCATTGTTTCTAATTGCTGTGTAATATTCCAAGGTATAAATGTACCACAGTTTTTGGATCCATTCATCCAGTGAGGGACATCTGGGTTGTTTCCATAGCCTAGCAATAGTAAATTGTGCTGCTATGAACATGGATATTGCTGTGTCACTATAATGTGCTGATTCTAAGTCCCCTGGAAAGATACCCAGGAGTGGAATAGCAGGGTCATTCAGGATTTTTATTGAAAGTCTAAACAGCCAAATAACAGGCACTGGAATCAATATTGCAATTAAAAGCCTTCCAAAGAAGAAAACCCAGGACCTGATGGATTCCCTGTGGAATTTTACCAAAACTATAAGGAGGAGCTAACACCTCTCCTTATTAAGATGTTCCAAGAAATTAAAAGGAGGGAACTCTCTCACATACTTTTTATGAGGCAACCATAACCCTGATACTAAAACCTAACAAAGATACATAAAAAAAAAACCTACAGATCAATATCCTTGATGAATATAGACACAAAAATCATTAATAAAGTTCTAACAAAATGCATTAAAAAACACATTAAGAAGATAATTCATCATGATCAAGTGGGCTTCATTTAAGGGATGCAAGGCTGGTTCACCACATGCAAATTAATAAAGATGACCCATCACATGAACAAAATTAAGGACAAAAACATGTGATCATCTCAATTGACACAGAAAAGTCCTTCGATAAAATCTAACACCCATTTATGATCAAAACTCTTTAGAGCATAGGGATCAAAAGAACATAATTATGAAAAGGCCATATATGACAAGCCCATAGCTAGTACAATACTGAATGGAGAAAAGCTGAAAGCATTTCAACTAAACTTAGGAACACTGTCCAGTCTCATCACTTCTATTCAATATAGTACTCAAGATCCTAGCTGGAGCAATCAGGCAGGAGAAGAAAATCAAAGGGATAAGAATAGGAAGAGAAGAAATCAAACTATCCCTTTTTGCTGATGAAATGATCCTACATTTGGAAGAATCAATAAACTCCCACAGAAAACCTTATTAACAGATTTACTAAAGTGGCAGGCTATAAGATCAACACCCATTAAATCAATAGCTTTTCTATACACTAACATAATAAGGCAGAAGAAAAAATCAGAAAATATGTCCCATTCATAATATTGTCAAAAAGAGTAAAATGCTTGAGAATTAATTAAGTAAAAGACCTCTATAATGAAAATTATTGAACAATGAAGGAAGATATTGAAGAAGATCTGAAAAGATATGAAGATGTTCCATGTTTTTGTTAGGCAGCATTAATATAATTTTTAAAAATGGCCATTCTGCGAAAAGCACTATACAGATTCAATGCAATCCCCATTAAGATACCAATGTCATTCTTTACAGATATAGAAAAAGCAATTCTCAAATTCATTTGGAATAGTAAGAAACCCAGAACACCAAAACACTACTAAGTAAGAATGACGAAACAGGAGGTTTAGCAATACCAGATCTAAAATTATATTATAGAGCTGTAGTAACAAAAACAGCTTGATATCGGTATCAAAATAGGAATGAAGCACAATGGAATAGAAGACTGAGACAAACCCACAAATCTTTAAACATCTGATATTTGACAAAGAAGATTAAAATATAACATGGAGGAGAGACAGCCTATTCAACAAATCGTGTTGGACAAAGTGGACAGCCACTTGCAGAAAGTTGAAATTAGATCTTTATCTCTCACCCTGCCCAAAAATAAAATTGAAATGGATCAAGGAACTAGGAATTAAACCAGCTACCATACAACTGCTAGAAGAAAAATGAGGAGCAACACTCCAGCATATGGGAGTATGAAATAATCTTCTGAACAAGACTCCCAAAAAAGTGAAAGAATTAAAGTCAAGGATCAATGAGTGGGATGCCATCCAACTAAAAAGCTTTTGCTCCATCAAGGAATTGGTCAAAACTGTCAAGGGGGAACCTACAGAATGGGAGATAATCATGGCCTGTGATTCTTCCAAGAGAGGACTAATATCCAAAATTTACAAAGAACTCAAAAAACTTAATATCAAAGACATAAACAATACAATCAATAAATGGCCCAGAGAGCTAAACAGAACTTTCTCAACATAGGAAACTGAGCAAACCAATGAATACATGTGAAAGTGTTCTAAATCACCAGTAATCAGGGAAATGCAAATCAAAACTACATTAAGACTTCATCTCACTCCAGTCAGATTAGCAAACATGAAGAATACAAACATTAATAGATGTTGGAGGGGTTATGGGGAGATAAGAACACTAGCACATTGTTGGGGGAACTGCATACTGGTACAGCTGCTCTGGAAAGCAGTGTGGAGACTTCTCAAAAAATTAGGGTTGGATCCACCATATGACCTTGCTATCCCTCTCTTCTGGGTAGTATCCCAGAAAAGCCACAATCAGTTCATTATAGTGATACAACAAAATCTACGTTCATAGCAGCTCAATTTACAATAGCTAAATTATGGAACCAACCCAGATGCCCATCACTGGATAAATGGACCCAAAAGCTGAGATATATATATGTTTGTGTGTGTGTGTGTGTATACATACACACATATATATACACACATATATATATACACACACACATATACATACATACATAATACAATGGAGTTCTACTAACTATTAGAAACAACTACTATTAGAAACAATGATTATGGCATTTGAAGATAAATGGACGTGAATGGAAGAAATTATGCTGAGCTAAATTAGTCAAACCCAGAGACTCAAATGCTTTCCCTCATTTGTGGAGGCTAGAGCAAAATCCAGGCTTGGGTGAATGGTCCAGCTCATGTACTAGACTCACCAAAGTCAAAGCAACACATACTCTAGTGGAACCATAGATATGTAGGTGGGGGGGAGAGGAGGGAGAGTGAGGAGAGGGAGGGGATAGGGAAGGATCTAGGGGTCCAGGGAGGGAATCAAAAATGTAGCTTACTTTTTATTCTAAGAAACCAAATACTTCTTCAAATAATACTTATGCAATCATTTAATTCTGGAACATAACAATCATATATATATATATATATATATATATATATATATAT